>WSXT02000030.1:374366-419356 GCA_011762715.2 Neuroterus valhalla
ATCAGGAGGTCTCAAAACGTGGACATTTCATAAATTCCGCGAAAGTCAATTTTCACATGAAACCAATACCTTCTCATTATGATGAGAATGTAAAAAAGACGTTTTTGTGAATTTTATTCAGATATCTCAATATTAGATGAATCGAGTTCGAAATTCACCATTTCTCTTCACAATTGGTCACAGGATGCGAATAAAATATTACTTTTCAAATATCATCCCCATAAGTCTCTTTGATAGGGTCCCGAAAAACCTCCATAAGTGAAAAAATGGGTTTTTCGAGTATTTGGTGCTAATTATGATTTTTTGCGTTTTTTAACGCAGATTGTTGCAAATACATGAAATACTACCTTATACTGATAATTAGATGTTTATTCAAATTGTTTTTAACAATTTATTATTGTTTTTGGCAACTTTCTTTTAGAAAAGGGTTAGAAAGTCAAGGTTTCTTCTGAATTTTTCAACATATTTTCAACGTTTTAGTTAGAGCTAAGTAATAATCAAATAAAGTTAACAAAAATAATTGTTTAAACAATCTGTTATTATTCATAACAATATTCTTTCAGAATAATGCTACAAAGTTGCGGTTTTTCCTGAAATTTACAACTTTTTGTCAATCTTTCGCTTGAAGTGGGTAATTATTTAATTTAATTTAGCAAAAATAATTGTTTTAACAAATTGTGAATGTTTATAGCTATCTTCTTCTAGATTAATACTACATAGTTGGGGTTTTTTCTTGAAATTTTAAATCACTTTTCAATTAGAGTAAAGTAATCATTAATTCATGTTAATGATAGAAACTTACGGTTTTTTCTAAAATTTAAAACTTTTTGCCCACTTTTCACTTGAAGTGAGTTAATATTTTATTTAATTTAACAAAAATAATTGTTGGAACAAATTATTATTGTTAATACCTGTCTTCTCTTCGCCAAGTGCTTAAAAGTTGCGGTTTGTTTCTAAACTATTAAGCTTGCTATCAACTTCTCACTTAGTGAGGTAATAATTAATGCGAGTTAACAAAAATTCTTATTTAAATAATTTATTATTGTTCATGACCATTTTCTCTTAGATAAGTGCTATAAAGTTGTGGTTTTTTTCTGAAATGTTTAACTTTTTTTAACCTTTTTAGTTGTGAACAAATAATGAATATAAATTCGAGAGAATCATATTTTAAATAGTATTGTATTATTTTAAGTAAATTACTTTTGTTCTTTTCCCAATGTTAAAAAAAATGTATCAAAATAAAAAAGCTGAATTTATACAGTGAAATTTTAATTTCGTATTTTCTACTAAAATTATCCATCTCCAACGCAAAAATAGAATTTTTAAGAAAGTAGTTCAACTTTCAACCAGAGTTGAATTTTCGACCTAAAATATAAATTCTTAATCAGAAATATAATGGTTGACATTTAAAAATTTTTTTCCATTTTAAATAAAAAACAATCTTATTAAACCAACAATCAAATCAAATCAATCTCATTTAATCTAAGTGAATTTCATTCAAATCCCATTCAGTGTGTGCAAAGTTAAACATTTCAGAAAAAACCACAACTTTCTAGCACTTATCTAAAAGAAAAGGGTCATGAACTCGAAAAACCCATTTTTTCACTTATGGGAGTTTTTTGGGACCATATAAAACAGACTTATGGGGGTGATATTTGAAAAGTAATATTTTATTTGCATTCTGTGACCAATTGCGAAGAGAAATGGTAAATTTCGAACTCGATTCATCTAATATTGAGATTTCTGAATAAAATTCACAGAAACGTCTTTTTTTCTTCTGGGAAATACGTGCTAAACTCCACGGGGCTTGCGGCACCTCTAAATATTTTTTTTTTCAGAACAAAAAAAATGCATTTATTTTTTTTTGGATTCGAATAAATTTCCAGGCGTTTTGCATAAAAATTCCAAATAAAATTTTTGGACCACCCTAATGACCAACCACAACATTTTTCGCCAGATGTGACTTATTTCAGCAGTTTCACTTCGCCCCAGTATAGAAGAATCGGGAAATAGAGGATAAGGAAAATACGCAAAGAGAAAACAGTACATTTATGTGCTTATTACTTTATTTTCTATCATAATACTGTATAACATAGAAGAAATGCACTTCGTGAAACCTACAGAAGAGAATCTGAATGTAGAGCAGTATCTTAATTTCTTATCGTTTTTTGTCGAACTATCTTTCTTCCTGCGGTCTTACGATAACGATCGAGTTTGTCTCCGCCTGTTAAGCTCAAATTTCACAAATTATAATGTTTACACGAGCACTGCTGAGGGCATTTTGGTGCTTCGTTCATTAAAGGACGTTACTTTTTATTCTTTTTCCAGCAAGGTTCGTAGTAAATTCGTATTCAAACGTGCATACTAATTATCACTTTGCTCCCCCAAATTATGTCATGGTCAAAAAATAAATACGCCTCTTCACAATAATTATCTCTTTCTCTCTTGTAAAAACTAATCATTCGCTAACGTCCAGGGAACAGTTTCTTAGTATTCTCTTTCCTCTTTTTTTTTTACTATCATAAACTAGTATCAAATATAAAAACTTATATATGCCCGTCAAGTTCGCTCAATTTACACGATATAATACCTCTTTTTATATTTATAATATCACTTCATAACAGTTTGATTGTATTGAGCAAAAGACTGGTTGCTCAAAAAAATGAAGGCCTTCACAAAAACACCCTTCATCCTTTTATGAAAACATCATTACTGAATTAAACTTGGTAGACACAGAGGTCAACCCGAGAAATGCATTTAGTGCTGTAATGAAATATGACGGACGAAACTCAAGTCGAGTATTTAAACTCCGGTAGGTCTTAGTGATATTATAACAATTTTGACTAGATTCTGGTAGTAGTTTGTTCTCTGGAACACGTTGTGATACGTGCGCAGATATTTGAAAATATAAATAAAATACGTTCCCAACAGGCCTTGCGAACTATTATTGGAGAGACGATACAAAATAATAAGACAATTAACACTAACGCAGAGAAGCATCAGGTGCTACACGAAGTAGACGACTACTTTTCAAGAGCATTATAGTTCAATGAAGAGGGGCGATGTCGATTTTTTTCTTTTTCAAGGTACGAGAAAGGTAAGAGTTAAGCAGTACCATTATATCGTCGTACACAATCAGCACAATTACGCTACGCTGTAATAGTGTCAAACACAGACGACACCAAAAATATATTCTTCCCCGACGAGACTGATTGTGGGTTCTTATTTATTTTCAATTTAGAGTACGAATCGTTTGCCTCTTCTTCTTCTTCTTCTTCTTCAAGAATTTTCGGGACTATATACAAATTTTGCATTCCTTGGAACATTTTGTTTTCAAACTTGAGAGATTGCACATGCAAAAGAAACACTTTATTCCTCTACATTGGGATTTTATGAACGTAGAAAATACTGACTGGAACCCACAAGATAAATTGTGTTGACAACGTCGCAAAGTTATCCACCCGCTATCGAACTAACGTAACAGTTATAGCCGCGTCCAACCAGGACGGCGTCATCCAAATATATAAAATATAATATATTGCGTACAGTATGTGAACGTGTACTTGCGGCTGCTAACTCGTATATAAATTGGCGAGAGATTCAGTCTTCATATTAAAGGAGATAATATTCGTTAACATTACAATATGCGTATTTATCTTTATTAATAATAAAAAGGTTTATGTACGTGATATCACAGCGCTCAGCATTTGTTACAAAGGTACTTTTTTTTTATTTTCTCAGCAATTGTCGATCACTTTTTTTTTCAATCAACTATCACCGGCGTACTGAGGCGCGACATCCACGCATTCTAAATATGTTTCTTTCAAGAAAGGAATATACACAAAACAAAAAAATAACAATATTTTTGATCAACGCAGGACCAGAAATCTTGTTTGCAATATAGCTGAATAAGGAAAAAATTAATCATCTAAATATCGTTGTCAAGATACATTATACGAGTTTCTTTGTATGAAAAAGAGTACAAATTCAATGGAATAATAAAGGGAGAAAAGAAATTGAAAAAGCGAATCGGCACATTATAGACCTTCCGACTTTTGATCTCACGCACTCGTTAAATTGGGTTTTTTTTTCTCATTCTTTTTAAAAGCACGCCTATCTTCCTCATCAGTTGGCGACACAGCGGCAGCGCATTTGCACTTTATACGTGTAATTGAGAGTATGGGATGTGACCACCACAGATAGCTGTAATAAACGCTTTTTTTCTCATCATAAATTTTAGAAAATAATTTACGATAATAGTACAAGATGCACCGTACCTATTGTTTCCCTCGATATCGACCTATTCTTGGGAGACTCGCAAAAAGACTGCCTTTTATCTTTTGACCTTTTTCCAAGTCAATAGCACGTTTCGTAATTACCATCGAGATTAATATGATATGATATACCACATATAAAACTGATGAGATAAGTTTCCTATTATTAATACGCTACATCATACATATCACAGAACTACGCGCACACCCACTATCAAGTTAAAAATTTTACATTTGTCAGCAAAAAGACTTTTCATATCTATACTGGTGATAACTGAATTTGAAAGTATTTATATGTTTATTGTTGAATTAAAAAAGAGAAATAGGTACTATTTTAAAATGTCTTACAAGTGTTATACGAATACAAAGATTTTAGAATTGTTAATTTGTTTTATTTGATAGAGGGCGTAAGCAATGTGCAGGAGCCTCCAGTTTTCCGACTCTCGATATCTGCATTTTATATACTCGTTACATTCAAAGTATTAGGACTAAAAGTTATTTGGAACATTTTGAGAATTTCAATGCAAGAGGCCAATGTTGGAGGTTCTTCATTTGTGATTTTAATCAATATTCTCACAAAAGATGAATTGTCTTTGTTCACATTAAAAGTAGAAAGAATTGGAGAGGATTTTAAATTCATATAATGTAAAAGCAAAGTTACCTTCCCAGAGGACTCAAAGTGGAAATTGTCTATTAGAAATTTATGTTCCTTTTTGGAAAAAATCTATCATTTAATTGAATCGTATGAAAAATCTCCTCATCGAAGTCAAAGGCAAGACTTATAAACCCTTTTTCTTCTCATAATCAAGACCTACTATGTACATCAACTTGCAGATATATTCGAGGCAATATGAAAATACTTGACTTATTAACAATTACTAAAATCAATTGTTTCGACAAGTGTACGTACACCATAACTATTAATTACATGAAAAAGTAAATTATGCAAAAAAATAACATGGAACCTTTTTTTCATGAAAAATTTCACATATTTAAATTTATTGTAGAACAACATTTGACCTCGATGAGGGAGTCCTTGGATTACATTTTTTCCCCAAGAAAAAACAAATAGTTTCCGATTTCAATATCAGTGCTCCCTAGGCTGAGAGTCAATGTGCGTTTTTAAATAAACGAGATTGGACAGAAACTTCAACTTGGTAAGTTACGATACTAACAAGGATTTGTCTCCTTCGAACCAAAATTATAATATCAGGTTTGCAGAGAGTTAAAATGACTTTGGTTCCGAGGATCTGGAGGCTCGCAAAAAGTTACACGGAGCTTGGTAGATCGTTGTGGCGATCCATTACCATCAAACAACATGTTTAAACGCGTTGTATTATACGCGTATAGAACATGGCTGCTAGCCTCGCGTGTAGGTAGTGAAGTATAATATTTTATGCAGCCTATTAAACATTTATGTATTATATAACAACCTAGATTCTTACTGTTCGCTAAATTAAAATGTGGTCAGAATTTTGACGCGAGAAACTAAAACACAGGTACGATTCAAGCATTTTTTTTTTAATTCGCGACTAGCCTGCACGTCCCCGCCGCACTCTGGGATGTAAAGCATGGCCACTCGGTGGCCAATTGCATAAACATCAAACGATACTGTTTCTGTCATATCGCATTTACTTTCGATACAAAAATAAGATACAAAGAGCTTTGCTCCGAGATGCACAGCCATGTGACTCTACGCCCGAATTTTCATTAGCCTCTTTTAAAATTCCGGTTCGACCAACCGTTCATTCGTTAGTTGATTCGTTTTTTCAGACAGCTTGGAAGATCGTATTTGTATTTATTTCGCGCAAAATTACAACTTTCCCCGTATACGAAAGATCTCTCCAATCGGACTGCGGCTTTACTAGCAGAAAGAAATCTTATATTATTATATATTATAAGACGCATTGGCCTCATCGCGGATTTCTCTGGGCGCACTGCTTAATTTTTATGCAAAAGGCCTTCGTGCTTCCTTTTAAAGCGTCTCCTGTCCACACCCGAGGTATAAATAAATTATAAATTATTAATCCTAACCCACCCCCCTTCTATATGTTTCGTGCATTTCAGAAAAGCATACAGGTAGTTTTACATAGTTATCGCAAAAAGATTACTATTCAATTACCATAGGGCCGACCACCGTAATTATATTCGTGGTTGCGACCAATATTTAATATTAATATATCGATATACCAATTCTAATAGATATCGCTACACCAACTAGCCTGGAATGTGCCTTGAGAGAACAAAATTTTAAAGAGCGCAAGAGAGACATAATCTATAGTAGATAAACAATCGAATTGGGGAGTAGGCCGTCATTCGATGGCTCGTATATTTTTTTCTTCATCAAATGCTGACTTCCTCGATAATGTCAATCGATTGTCCAAAGCGATAACGCTTCAAACCTAAATTTCATATAACCAGATTTCGGCACTATTCCAGAATAGTATTAATAAAGGGAAAAAATAAAACAAATTACCAAGTATTACATTAAGAACATAGCGAAAAACCTACTATTCCACGCAAACAATCATCTGTACGAGAGAATAGGGCAGGGTTTCAAATACTCGCTTATTTAACCAGAATTCCTGAAATATTACCTCTTGGAAGGCGTCACTGTTGTACCGGTGTTGGTGGGTACGGGTATCCGTAAGGTGGTACAGCCTGGAACTGTCCATAGCCCATCGACTGATAAGCACAGGCGTTGGGGCCTGGCGGTGGTCGGTTGGTTTGGAAGAACTTGTTGTTAACTAGGCTTTGGATACTGCTATCGGTGTGTCCAGCGGAAGGCATCATGAATGGGGGAGGCATAGAGTACATGCTCTGGCCACTTTGACCCCCGTTGAAACTGTTTTGCCGATTGTTGAAACGATTTCCTTGATAGCCAGTTCTATTTTGGTATCTAGGAGCAGAGGGAGTTTGATAAGTGCTTTGAATTCCAGTACCGTTTGACTGGTATCCCCCGTGGGGTTGGTAGCCGTTCGTCTGGCGTGGTTGTTGTGGCTGCTGCTGCTGTTGTTGTTGCCTCTGTTGCTGCTGTTGGTAGATGGCCTGGTAGCTGGTTTGTCCGTTATTTTGATAAGCACTTTGCTGCCGGATATTTTGATGGCTACTGTTTATCTGGTTATGGCCTTGTTGAGCCAAACCACTGTGCTGATTTTGCCAGCCGTTCGAAGTCGGACTATGGTTGTTTCTTGGACTACCCATTGAGTTGCTCTCCTTGCTGTTCCGACTGTGACTCCAGCGTTGCCTTCCCTTTCCGTACTGATGTCGCTGTGAGTTTGCCATTTCTGCGAGTTGAGGGTTGATTACCTGTCCAGCCTCCTCGAGAACTGCCATTAATTCTTTTGCTTGACGAGCATTGTTGGGCGTAAAGTATGCGTAAGCTGTACCAGCACTCTGACAGCGACCCGTTCTTCCTATCCTGTGGATGTAGTCCTCGGAACTATTGGGATAATCGAAATTGACAACGTACTTGACGTCCTCCACATCCAACCCACGAGCTGCTACGTCAGTTGCCACCAATATTGCAGTCTTCCCATTCCTGAACTCGGAGAGAACGTAGTCACGTTCGGGTTGAGATTTGTCCCCATGGATAGCGATTGCCGACCAGCCTTCCCGCTTGATAGCTTTAGTAATATCATCCACTTTTTTCTTTGTTTCAACAAAAATAATAGTCTTGTTGCCGCGTTCGCAACCAAGTTCTCGTAGTAATTTCGACAATTTCATCTCTTTCTCGTGCTCTTGACAAACTTCGATTATCTGACGAATATTGTGATTAGCGGCCAACATAAGAGAACCGATGTTAATCTGAATGTAATCGGTGAGGAAATCTTCCGCAAGCGCTTGAACTTCTTTTGGCCATGTGGCGGACCACATAAGTACTTGGCGGTCTGGCCGGATTTGCTCGATAATTTTTCTAATCTGGGGTTCAAATCCCATATCCAACATACGATCAGCCTCGTCCAAAACGAGGTACGTGCACCTACGCAGATTAGTCGTACCTTTTTCCAAGAAGTCGATGAGTCTTCCGGGAGTGGCGATGCAGATTTCGACACCTCGTTCCAAGTCACGTGCTTGAGGGCCCTTAGGAGAGCCGCCGAAAATGCAGGTATTGCGAATGCACGACGAGGAACCAAAATCTCGTGCGACTGTCTGAATTTGTTGTGCAAGTTCTCTTGTTGGTGCAAGGACCAACACAATTGGACCTTCTCCACGATTTAGGCGGGGCTGGTTGTTGATGTGTACAGTTGCAGGTAGAATGTACTAGAATCATATATTTTAAGAGTAATGAAAATTTGATATTGAATATAGTGAATGTTTCATCTTTTTAAATTATTATACTTAAAACTAATTGAATGATTCATTATAAATTTATGAGTAATCAATATGACTCACGGCTAACGTTTTTCCAGATCCAGTTTGTGCAATTCCAACCATATCCCTGCCACTAAGGGCAATAGGCCAGCCTTGGGCCTGAATAGCGGTCGGTTCCAAAAAGCCCTGCTTTCTGATTTCCTCCATTACATAATCCGGGAAGTTGCTTTCCTCAAACGCCTGTATCGGAAAGGGGGTATTGTTTCCTTTGACGGTAATTTCTTTGTCCACGTGGTACTTGGCCACTTCATCAGCGGTACGACCCATTATATTCGGGTGAGGTACGTATAAATTTTTCTGTATGCAAGGTAAAGATTGTAAATCCCAATTCGGCTTCTTTAATAGATCACCAGGCATTTTCTTGAGGTTTGACTTCTTTAATCCGTAATCGTTCTGTGTCTGTTGCTGGCTGTTCCAGTATGTACCACCCCCTTTCCGATTGCCAAATTCTCTGTTTCCTCTGGGCCTAAAAGTTCAATGTTGGAATTTTTTGTACTAGTTTAACCTTATACAATCGATAATGGTCCCACTAGGAGACACACATTTGATCATTGTGGTATTAACAATTTAGTTGAATTCATAAAATTAAATTAGAAAAAAAAGCAATATTGAGAACGACTCATATTCTGGAAGTTTGTTTGAGATACAATAAAAAACAAGTCACAAGTTCATGTTGTAATATAATTCAATATTGGAGTGATATGGCTTATCTTTTCACTCGAGTTTATTATCAGAGGTTATCTAATTTATAATTATAATATGCCTTATTCAATTTGTTATTCATACACCATGGAAAAAAGACATGATATATAATGTCACATAAAATGAAGTAATGAATCATAGAAACTTCAAAACAAAAAGATTGTTATGACACAAAGGGAAAAAAATGAGGAAATTGATCAGGTATGGAAAGTCCTTTCGACTTATTAGCTTATAAATAAGAATACAGGAAATAACTGAAATAACCAACTATCGAAACTTGATTAATCAAAATGGGATATGAGATCAAAGTATCTCTATAATTATTCGAAAACGAGAATAGTTATCCCAATAATTTTTTTATTTGCGCAAGAATTATTCTTTTGCAGTTCACAATAAAAAAGTATCACCTTAAACAGTCTTATTACAATTCCAGTTGCAAAATCCAAATCTATCAGTGACGTTAAAAATTCAAAAACGTGGAGTTATTTATTTTGAACTGAAAAATGACCTTGAGATGACCAATATTTTCCTGAAGGAATATTAGGATAAACTTTTCTCAAATACCAGTTTTTTTCAAAAATATATAATTACCCTGTACAGTGATAATTTTATTGAATAATGATGAATGATTGAATTTTCGATTATTCAATTTGTATGAAGATAACATTTAATTTAAAACAGGGAAAATAAAAAACAGAAAACTCAGTCCTTACAAGATGAGAAAAAGTGAATTATTTGTTTCACAGGGATCGAAAATAGAAAGCGTTCCGCTAGCAAATCGGACATTCACGCATGTGTCAAAATGATTTATCACTGTTCTGTGTGAAATGACAGATCACATGTTTTCATCTGGTATATCACAAGTCTTCTCAAAAATTTGCTTTCAGCATTCCTAGTATTTTATAATAGATACGTGCACTTTTATCGATTCATTAACGCTTAACAACTTGCAGTGAATGAATGAATGAAAATTTGAATAAATTTTAGCTACGTATGACATTTTCATGCCTACTTATAATAAATAAATATAAAAAATTGATATTTAAGAACTGATATCTTTTCGAAACAACATATTGTTATGTTGCTGAATATTTACTGAGCCTAATTTGAACTTTACAAGATGCAATATTTTTCTCCTATGGAGGATTAGTTACGAAGATAAAAATCTTGAAAAACAGCATGTGGATATTTCATTGTGGGTACCAAATGATCTCTATACCTACTTAGTGTTTCAACATACAAAAAAGCAAAGATTAGAAGAGAGACCATGCGAAGTTTAAAGGTGATGCTTATAAGCAAAGCGTAGAAATAAATTATCAATGAAACATAGCAAGAGTAGTGGATCTTCGGGGATCCATCCTGATAAATGTCATACTTGTATTCAACTTAATTTATAATGGAAAATCCGCAAAGTATCGACGTCTACACAAAATGGCGACTCGCGACATGTAAGCTGCCCAGGCATTATCGATCCACTCACTTTCGCGTATCACATGGAGGAATACTTAGGTTATTAATACTTAGAGAATTTACTCACGATGTTTGATTGGAATATCCGTTGCTGTACATCCTCAAAACTTCGAGGACTCACAGTCTACCTTCTCTTGTTCCCCTTGATGCCAATCAAACCTGCGAACAACGAAATCGTTCGGAGTCAAATTTCTTGGTCTGACGTAACGCCCACGTCGGGAAAACTGTCTGCCGAATTACTTCGCGTATAATTGGCACGAATTCAGACAATTAAGCAATTTTTAATATCGCCTAATATAGGAAAAAACGCTGATGAAACTTACCCAAAAACCCAGGAAAACCCGAGGGAATGGCAGACAGGCGCTGAGTAAAGAGACGGAAACGGGCACGGCACGGCACCACGTGATCCCCAGTCGGCCAATCCCAAGTCGACCAATCCCGAGCCAGCATACGAAATCGATTACTTTCATCCTTTTCTACAACAAGGCTTTCCTAGAGTGGTCTAACTTTCCAGTGGCTTGCTTTCTTCCTCTAATCTGCTGATTTTATGCAAATTAATTTTATTCTATCCAGACCATCAGCAAAATCAAACCTGGAAAAAATCAAGAACACTTTTCCATTAACAAAATTCGTGCCAATTCTTCCTGATTTAGATCAAGGTGCAAATATTTGAAATGGTTACTGACTCACGCTGTCGCCTTTCATTTTCCACATATCAATTATTTGAACGGCTTGGAAAAGACAATAAGAAATCAAGATAATAGGAGAGAAAGTTATCGCATGAGTGTTTGTTTTAGAAGACGTATTATTATTAGTGTTTATAGATACATTATATTTTTTACGTAATAAAAAAAATCAAATTTAAAAAAGTACGCCAATAAAAGTTTCATACTTCATTTATTAATAAAAATTTATCTATTTTTTTAATTATACCTCAATTAAACTAAATATAAGAAGTAATTCTTTTACTACCTTTCGAACTTAATTATAGAGGAAACGGTTTCTCTATCAAATTGCCAGAATAGGATAGAGGATAGGTCGATAGGATATAAAATACATGCATTATCCGAAATGATTTTCACTCGGGTAAAAATTATTAGCCATACAAGGAGTACATTATCATTTTTTTTATTTATACATTTAATCACAAAATTGTTGTAGACAAAGAATAATACGTTCGTATTCTTGGTCGGAGTGATACGACTGTCAACAAATTTACAAAAAGAGGAGATTTTTGTCATGTCACTTTCTAAAAAAAATCGAGCTTTCAATACTGTACAATGTGTTCTATCTAAAAAAGTCTAAATACAGAACAATCTGTATTTTATATATAAAGGAATGAATTGAAACTAAACACTGAATTTTTATATCCTAAGACACAAGGTTTCCAGAGTAAATGACAATTTTATCGATGCACATTAATATTCGTAAG
Organism: Neuroterus valhalla; assembly: GCA_011762715.2. Lineage (NCBI taxonomy): Eukaryota > Metazoa > Arthropoda > Insecta > Hymenoptera > Cynipidae > Neuroterus > Neuroterus valhalla. The sequence goes on from WSXT02000030.1 coordinate 386,619, forward strand.
TGTTCATATTTCACGATAAAGCGTGAAACACATTTTTTTACGTGTGTTATGCACGTAACATTCAAGTATATAGAAATTCCGTCCATGTTATTCTCATGTGTTGATTTGATACAACATTTCCGCCAACGAGAAGATAATCACCTCTCGCTGCTCCAGTAGCTTTTTCCAATGATTTCTGTAAAATGAAAATTTGGATTGCGCATTACAAAAAGAAGTAACAATATTCGATATTTTAAAGCAAACCATTAACCCATCTGCAATACAAACGCAAATCGGATACTTAAAACTTTATTTACGAAAGAAGCTTTCCAAAAAAATTATCAATAAGAAGAAACTCTAGACATTGAATTATTCTTATTCTTAGAAGAAGTTGAATAAATAAAGTAAACTCAGCCGAGACAAGGGAGCTTATCCAGATTTTGAAAAACACTTGTTACTTCAACGAAACTATCTACAAAAATTCAAGGTCATTTATGCTCATTGCATTTATCTTTATATGCAGTAAACAAACAGAAAAAATCCTGTTATAATTCTCTGAGCTTTAGTTTTTCAATTTCATCATGCAACAAAATCTACATGCAACAGAATTATGAATTGTATATAACAAACCGGAGCTTTCGAAAGGATTTCATTATGGGATTTCGTAAAACGGACTGGAGTAAGAGTTTAACGAAATAGATACATTTTGAGTATGCCAAGCCTAAGAATGCACTAGTTGTAAACAGGATGGACTGTGGATAAATTGGAAGCTATCAAGTGATTTCTGGTTAGAATGAAAACATGAAATCGATGATATTTTGATCCGCCAAGTTGGCCAATAATAGTTAAGTAGGCATTATAACAAGTATTTGATTGATTTAAGAAAGAATAATTCCATTTCTAATTAACCAGTATCTCTACTACGATGCGTGTTATTTTAAAATGTTACAAATTAAACTTTTTGAACTAAAAATTTATCAATTTCGTGTGACATCAAGTTAGTGAAATTTCAAGTAATTAGAAAGATTTTTCTTCTCAAAATTTAGAAAATATTCCCTTACTTTACACGGTTTCCTGAACAAGTGGCAATTCATAATGCCACAGTTTACATTTTCATACCTAATTGTTCTTGCATATAAATTCAAATTCGTTTAACAGTCTATCCAACCTTAAATTCATAGTGGCAACACTGGTTGATTTGAAATCGAATATGCTAAGTGATAAATAATAAGAAAAATTTATTAAATTCTCCTTCTTTTGAGGATACATTGTCTTTACACTATGTAACTTAATATTGCGTCGTTGCCTTAAACATGGCCCCCCTCCCATTATTTGATTCAAATCGCCAAGTCAGTCTCGACCTTTGTCCCGATTACTGTACTAATATTAAAGTACTTCAAGTCGAATAAATAAAAATATGTACTCTACAGATGATAGGGAGACGTTTTTATCATTACGTGAAAAATGTTATTTAATACTTGTGCGAAAAATAAAAAAAAAAATTGTTGTCTACTGCACTAAACATTGTTCAGTCCAAACAAACTTGACGACGAGAACCCGGAAAATCTAAACAAACCTTGAAACCATACGGCAGAGCAGGAGTAGCGCTGCTAATGATGAATGCCATTGATGGGGTGCATGGGTGGCGGAGGCGGCTGGTAGTACGGCGAGAGAGGCAGCGCGTTCTGGTAGCCACCCCCGCCTATGGGGGGCGGAGGGGCCATGTTCATATTAGGTGTTGGCCCACCCCCGAGATGACGGTAAGGTCCGCCCAAGTTCATCGAGTTCACCCTCGGCAGAGGAGGAAGTCCTCCTCCGATTCCCGTTACCCCAGTAAAGTTCGACCGAGGAGGGCACCCCATAATATTGATAGGACCATGGGAAAGGTGGTGTAGTGATCCAGGTGGTGGACCCATTGGAGGAGGAAGTGGAGGGGGTGGCTGTTGGGGAAGAGGTGGTTGCTGCGGTAGAGGTGGTTGTTGCGGAAGAGGAGGTTGATAAGGAAGAGGCGGCTGCTGCGGAAGTGGTGGGTGTGCATACCGAGGCAAAGGTGGCGGCTGCTGGAGGTTCGGTGGTTGTGGGTAAGGATGTTGTAGTCTTAGATTCTGAATAGCTGCGACTTTTTCGGATGGAGGAGGAGGTGGCGGTGGAGGAAGAGACGTTGGCAGAGGAGGTTGTATACTTATTTGGATATTTTGAAGTTTTGGAGTTGGCGTGGGAGGGGGATGAGGGGGGTTATTTGAATGAGGGGGAGGAGCCGTAGTCAAGTAAGGTGCTGGCGTTCGAGTGGGAGTAGGAGATGGATTTTTAACTGAAGAGCCTTCACCACGAGGACTGTCTGACGACTTGCCTGTTCGATTAACAGGGCTGCGACTGCGAGAATAACTCCGGCTGTAACTTCTACGATTTCCTCTACCATTTCGCTCTCTACTGTAGCTGCGACTTCTACTTCTTGAAAAACTGCGTTCTCTTTCACCTCGACCACCTTTCATGCGCCATCTATTTCTGCCTCCTGAAAATATCAAGGTTTAATAAGCTCATTCATTCAGACACCCTGGAGTCTTCGTAAAATAGATATAAAATAACTTACCTCGCTGTCTAGCAAAACCGCCACCTCCGCCTCTACCGTCGGCAAGTTCTAGAAGCTTTGGATTAATTACTTGGTTAGCTTCTTTCAACACCTGGATTAGGTCATTGGCTTTGTTTGAATTATTAGGAGTGAAAAATGTGTACGCCGTTCCTGTTTTCTGGCGACGGCCAGTGCGGCCAATCCGATGGACGTAATCTTCAGAGCAAGATGGATAGTCGAAGTTGATAACGAACTTGACGTCTTCAACGTCTGAAATTAATGTGACATATTAATAAAAGAGACATTTCGTACAACTGACATTATTATTACAGAACCGGAAAGGTTCGTCAAAATTCACCAATTTGAAAGTTTTGAAAGTTAATCTCAATCCAAACTTTTTGAGTACCTATCCTCTCCAAGAAAATTCCTCTCTTATTTTGTAGAGTTATATCAATTCTATATTTAAATGTTTCCCCGATTCGTCCGAGCCCACAGGAGTAAATCTGTAGCAATGAAAAGTTTCTCCAAGACTTTTCAGTTCAAGAAATTTTCTTAGAGAGCGCTTTAATCTAACTGCATGAATTTGTGATTAAAACACAAACTATTGCGCTTGTATTAATTCTAATTCCTTTACGCATCGTGAATATCTCGATAAAAATATAAAAAGGGTGGCCGCTAGAATGTGAGAAAAATTTTTAGGAAATTCTTAATTGTAAACATTGAAAACCAAACGATTCTTAACAGCGGTTTAAAACTTATCAGCAATTAGAATTGTGAAATTTAAACATTGTTTATACTGGAATCCTTGAAGGTTGAATTATTTTGATATGAATCTTTCAAAATTAATAAACTGTCGAATTGTGATTTATTCTTTTCAAACATTAGTAATTACAATAACGAATTAAAATGTTCAACTGTTAAAAAATTTCTATTCTGAATGAACATTTGAATAACTCAAGTTGAATAGATAATTTTTTATACCACTCTAACCTTAAAAACTCAGATTTGACTGGATTCTTTCGACTCTCGTGGTATAAAATCTGAAGCGCTCCGAAGGAAGGACCTAAGAGCGAAAACACTGATTTTAGAGGAGAAGGGAAAGAACAGGGGAGAGCTGGACAGGCTTCAGCTGGAACGGCTGTTTTTAAATTGCAATAGCTCAAAAAAAGAAACTCGACAACAAAATTTTCTGTTTACGAATAATTAAAAAGCAATCCTTAATTAATATAAAACGACCTTAATCCTGATATCCATTTTTTTTGCTCTTAGGTCCCTTTCTTCGGAGCGCGTCACAAATACTGTCCGATACGTGTGGAAGAGGTGATTTTTAGCTCATGAACCTTTTAACTGGCTTCGCTCATGCAAAAAACGTCTCATTCGCTCAATAATTACCTCTTACACACGTATCGAAATGTACTATTTCGAGTCTTAAACCGCAATGGTAAGATTTGAAAAGTTTTCAATTCGTCAGTAGCGTCTAATTGTAAATTTAGGACTTCGAAACTATTCCGAAAAGTAAAATAACCTTCAAAACTTTAATCATAAGTTACAAATTGTTGAAGTTACATTTTTCAAAGTATCAATTATAAAATCGTTCAATTTTGACCAGATTTTAAAAAGTTCAAAATTGGACGATTTTTACAGTCAATTTTAGTCTTCAAACCAGTATTCAATTTTTTGCTAAGTGAAGGACTTAGAAGCACGCATTGAATAATTATTCACTTAGAAACTTTACAAATTCAACTTTTCAAATGAATAATGAAGTTTGCATATTAGAAAATGAATTCATTTTCCCGACTTCCAGGTCTAGCGGCCACCCTAGTAATTCAAGAAAAAAATAGCAAGCATTCATGTGATGAAAGTAGACATTGGTATCGGATACAGATGAGAGATTGGAAGGAATTAGAGTCAAATATAGCATAATGCTTACTCGTATAAAAAGTTAGTAGAATGAGATGTTCTTGGAATGGTTATTTGACTAGAATACAGAGGGAGTAAGATAGGATGTAAATTTGAAGGAAATGAAGATATGCAGAGTGTCATGGATGAATGCACATGTGATAAACATATTATATTTCTATGATATATAAATGTATATATAATAAGTATCGATTAAATTGATTTGAATTTGAACTATAGTATCATACTAAAATTAGGCAGTGGGCGAGTGTCGCAAGCAACGTACGGACTGGGCCTGGCTGTTAGCGCTCGCTCCAGCTACAGCCTCCGCCGCTCTGTTGCTAAAGGCTCGCAAGAGGCTCTGGCATCTGCTATCATGCCACCGCCTCATTGAACCGCTGTCAGGTCTGATTAGCTCGAGTGGCCAGTGGAAGGAACACTTTTCTGGCAACACCAACTTGGCCAGACCAGGTGGCGAATGACGTAGTGTGGGACCAACGTCCGGTACGTAGGTGGATAAAGTGGGGCCCGATTAGGCCCAGATTGGCCCGTCACATTATTGACGATTAGAGGCACGCGCAGCAGCCAGCGCAGACAATGCAAACCAGTGCACCACCGAACAAAGAGGCGGCGGGGCACCCGCATATGCTTTGCATTACCCGGCAAAGGCCTGCGCGCAATGTGCCTCTGCAATCCAAACAAACATGTAGCTGCTTAGTTAGCTTCATATTGATTTATTTTCTTTATTTTACATATACTCTACATTAAAAGCTTCTATACATCATTTTCTACAATACACTACTTTCTCCATATTGCTCTCAATTCTTTTTATTTCAATCATCATATGTGACATACATTAGCAGGGTGGCGACTTGACGATTTCAAATTTCCGGTTATTTCCCAATTTTTACCGGTCAAGATTTAGAATTTTCCCGGTAAACTGAAAGTAACACCTGCATATTTGTCGCAAAACGCAAACATTTTATTTTATCCATGAAGTTCATTATTAATAAATTAATTTTTTTTAAACTCTAACTTCCCACACATAAAGCCATTTTTTTCTTCTTCAAAAATTGGAACATTTCAATTTACTAATAACATTATGGATCTACAACTGAATCAGTGAATTTTCAAACCAAGAAGATGAATTTTCAGCCAGAATGATAAATATTTAACTGAAGCATTTCAAATTTCAACCACGAAGGTGAATATTCAAACAAGAAGATTCAGTTTCAAATACAAAGATTAATTTACTGTTAAAAAATAAAATGTTCCAACCAAATTTTTGAATTACGAACTAAAAAATAAAGATTTTTAACCGAAAATTGAATAGTATTATTTTTAGTTTATAAAACCAATTGGAAACAAAAAATAAGAGTTTTTGACTAAAACAAAGAATCTTCAACTAAAAAAGTTACATTCTAAAATAGATAAATCAAGTTTTTCTAAAGAAGATGAATTGTCAATCAAAATTTAAATACATGCCCAAATTTTTAATTCAGAAAACTTGATTTTTAACCAAACAAATGAATTTTGAACCATAACTATGACATTATTAATTGGAATAAGTTAAATGTTTAGTTATGGAATTTACTTATAACAAGAAAAAGTAACTTTCAAACAAGTTGTTACATTCTCAATCAATATGATGAATTCGCAAAGAAAACTGTAAATGTTTAACTGAAGTAGTTGTATTTCAAACCAGAAAGACGAATTTTTAACTGAAACGATGGACCTTCATTAAGAATAGTTGAACTTTTTACCAAAAATTAAATTTCAACCAAAATATACACTTTCTTAACAAAATGGTTGAATTTCGAATTATGAAGATAAAAATATTCAACCAAATTGGAATAGTATCAATGTTGGCTTAAACATTCGATTAATACACAAGAAAAGTAACTTTCGAAGAAAAAGATCATTTTCTACCAAAAAATCGATTTTCCAACAGAATATTTGAATCTCGCACAAAATAATTGAATTTTCTATTCAAAACGACAAATTTTCATCCGCATTGTTTAATTTTGAACTAGAAAAGATTAATTTCCCACTAAAAATAAAAGACTTGAATTTTCAAAAAAGATGATTTCATTTTCAACAAAGTAGTTACATTTTCAACTAGACGTGAATTCCAAATTAAGATAATGCACCTTCAACAAAAAAAATTTGATTTCCAAAAAAAATTTTTACCTTTCACGAAGTAGTTGATTTTTGAACTAAAAAAGGATGAATTCGAAATGAACAATCTATCTATATTATAATTCAGAAATATTTTATCTTTTCTTCTTCGAAGTACCTTCTTAATTTAACATGAAGAAGAGAGGACTTTCAAAGTGTGACAACTTTTGAATTGGGGGAGCGAATTTTAAAAATTCCTCTCCTAAATCCGAATTATAATTATTTTCAAAAAGTTACGGTGCCATGTAAATAATTCCCTGTTCTGAATAGAATTATATTTATCTACTGAAACTTCCTAACCTAAAATAAAAACTATAATTATTTTCTAAAATTCGCTGTCCTAAGGCAGAAATAAGGAAAAAGCAAATAAAACCGAGAGCATAATTTTCTCTGTATGTTTGTGCTATCATCGATTCGATTATTGAGTCAGCGGAAAAAATCTGAAGGAGCAACAAATTTGCAAAAGATTTCTCTTATAATGGAAAAATAGTCATTTTTCCTCTCATAAAGTATAAATATATTTTAAAATGTTTAAAATTAGGCTGAAGGAATCTTACATATCCTTAATTAAATGATAAGATCCCTTTTTAATTCAAGCAGAGAAAGCGGTAATTTCTCGTATTTTTACGGTAAAATTTTTTATTGTCTAGGTTGAGTCGAGTAAATTCCCGATTTTCAATTCAATTCCCGGTCAAGTCGCCACCCTGATTGGAAAATTTGAATCGTCTTTTAAATTTTAACACATTAGGTCTAATAAAATTTGACCTTAGAACTGACGTCTTATGCAACTTGTACTGACCTCAAATTTTGTGGTATGTAAAATTTAGGTTAATAATTACTTTATGGCCAGATATCATAAAATCGTATTGCTCTATAATCACTAAAAATAATGGTACAGAACCGAAAGTGTATTGTAGTTATTGACACATTCGTTAACTTAATACTAACATATATTTATATGATTGAATCATTAATTTGGCTGAAAAAAAAAATGTAACTCATGTTCTCGAAGTGAAATTTACATCTATTTATTCATATTCAATTTTATGAATTAAGATAACGAATCTGTCTAGGCTAAAAGATTTGAAAAGCTTTGCAAATGAGCATTTGTATTCTGAGAAACTAGATAAGTTTTTTTAATATCAAGATTAAAACCGATAATTATATCCAACTCTTCTATCGAAAAATGCTCTGAACTGATTATACTCAGCAATTGAAAAATTCAAAGTTACATTTCCTGATATCGACTTAACAATATCGATATAACTGAGTTTAATTTAAATAAAAATTCTTGTTCATTAAAAGATTGTTCTCACTCACCTAGGCCACGTGCGGCGACGTCAGTAGCCACTAGAATAGGCGCTTTGCCAGACCTGAAATCTGTATTAAGAGAATCGTGAGTTTCATTTCAAAACGTAGTTAAATCAAGCAAAGGATTCAAATGATAAAATATGGTGGCTTGAGAATTAACCTTGTAAAACCCAATCTCTTTCCTGCTGCGTTTTGTCACCATGGATGCATACTGCTGGCCATCCCTCCCTTTTCATTTTTCTAGTGATCTCATCTACCCTTCGCTTTGTTTCAATAAATACTATAGTTTTGTTCTCGTTTTCAGCCATGATTTCTTTTAAAAGTGTACTCAGCCTAAAATGAATGTATTATTAAAACTCTATACCAGAAAATCGTGTATATGTATAAAAACTTAGCCAAAAAGTATGAATACGTACTTGGATTCTTTTTCATAGTCCGCGCAAACGTCAATAATCTGTAAAATATTGTGATTAGCTGCAAGTTGCAGCGACCCAACATTAATCTGAGCATAGTCCTTAAGAAAATCCTCCGCCAAATTTTTAACTTCTTTGGGCCATGTAGCGGACCACATTAAAGTTTGTCTGTCAGGTCTGATTTGTTCTATTATCTTTCGAATTTGGGGCTCGAATCCCATGTCTAACATTCGGTCAGCCTCGTCTAAAACTAGATACGTGCATCGTTTTAAATTTGTTTTACCCGTTTCAAGTAAATCCAAAAGTCTGCCTGGAGTGGCGATTACTATTTCTACTCCTCCATCCAGGTCTCTAATTTGGACATTCTTTGGAGCGCCGCCATACAAACACGTATTCCTAATACCAGATGAGTGTCCAAAGTCATCTGCAACTTGTTGTATTTGTTGGGCTAATTCACGAGTAGGAGCTAAAATTAGGGCAACAGGGCCATCTTTGCGACTGAGCTTGGGTTGGCTGTTTATGTGAACGATGGCAGGTAGAACATAGGATAAAGTTTTTCCCGACCCTGTAGACGCGATTCCCACCATATCCCGTCCACTTAACGCAATCGGCCAACCTTGAGCCTGAATCGACGTCGGTTCCTTAAACCCCTGTCTCCTGTAAAAAAATCATTCAAAATAATCGTAAGAGAGCATTCTTTCAGTCAGCAGAGACATTTGCACTGCATATTCAGGGTGGCGATTTGGCGGACAATTTTAAATTCCCGGTCATTTCCCGGTTTTTCTCGGTCAACTAAAAGTAACATATTCATATTTGTCGCAAAATGCAAATATTTATTTCAATTTGTGACCTTCATTGTAAACATACTTTAACAAAACAGATCAAGAATTGCAAAATGAATTGATTTTGAAAAAAATACTCAAATTTCCCACGATTGGTGAAGTTGAAAAAAAACACGGCTGCGTAACTTTCAAAAAGAGATCGAGGTTACTCGAACCATTTCTCAATGAAAACATTACTTTACAAGAAAAAAATTAACAGCTCTGAATTTTTTCGCTGAAAATTCATATGTTTTTCAAAAGATTCATTACCGTAAGTCGGTGAATTATGAATGGATTAAAAAATAGTAAAAAACGATTCTACTCAGGAGGCTTGTGCAATGCCTGCGACGCAAGAAAAACTATTGAAAATGAATTTTGTGTAAGCAATATTTGAATTCAATTAGAAAACCATGTTTTTTATCGGTTTACGATGAAAATAGTAAGAAAAATTTTAAGCGCTAATGAAACTGAGTATACAAAGTTGTTCTTTAGGGTAAAGAGCAACTTTTCGTCCTAAACTGATGAAAAACATGGTTTTTTAATTGAATTAAAATATTGCTTATACAAAATTCATTTCCAATAGTTTTCTTCGCGTCGCAGGCATCGTACAATCCTCCTGAATAGAATCGTTTTTTTTTAATCCATTCATATTTCACCGACTTACGGCAATTTGGGTTTTAAAAAACATTAAAGTTTCAGCGAAAAAATTCAGAGTTGAAATTTTTTTCTTCTAACGTAATGTTTTTATTGAAGAATGGTCTTAGTAACCTCGATCCCTTTTTGAAAGTTACGTAGCCGTGTTTTTTTTTGTTTTGAATTTCAATTTCATTAATCTGAATTTGCCGTTGCGACGTCACCGCTCGGACAATGATTTTCCGCGTTTTCGTGTGCGCGGCCGGTTCTTGCACCCGGCCCTTCAATTGAAAAAATCAATTTGCGATATAGAAGATATAGAAAATGGATTTATAACAAAATAGTTCATTTTTCAACCAAAGTGATGAATTTTCCAATAGAATTATGAACAGTTTAAATTGCAAACCAAGAGAATGAATTTCCAACTAAAATGATGAATATTCAACTAGAGCACTTCATTTTTAAACGATGAAGGTGAATATTCACACAAGGAGATTAATTTTCAAATAGAAAGATTGATTTTCTACCAAAAAATACAATGTTCTAACAAAATAATTGAATTTTGAACTGAAAAAATAATTTTTTTCAGCCGAAAATGGAACAGTAACATTTTGGGTTTGAAAACCCAATCTCATACCAAACATAAGAGTTTCTAGCTAAAACAAAGAATCATCAACTGAAAGAGTTGAATTTTCAAACAGATGAATTAATTTTCGACAAAAAAGATAAATTATTGTCAACCGGAATTTCAATACTCAAATTTTGAATTTAACCAAACAAATGGATTTTTAACTACAACTATGGAATTTTCATTTGGAATGAGTTCAATTTTCAGCCGAAAAAAATTACTTATAATAAAAAAAATTGGCTTGAAACGAAAAAACCAACTTTCAAATAAATTGATTTTGAAGCAAAATGATGAATCTTCAAATAAAATTGTAAATGTTTAACTGAAGCAGTAGAATTTTCAACCAAAAAGACGAATTTTTACTTGAAATGATGAACCCTCTACTAGAATAGTTGAAACTTCGACAAAAAATTAATTTTTAACCAAAAAAATACAATTTTTCAACGAAATGGTTGAATTTTGAACTATAGAGATGATCATTTTCAACAATAGATAGAAAAGTAACATTTTTGACCTAAAAAATTAATTTTGAACCAAACGTAAGAGTTTTCAACCTGAAGAATTTTCGACTGATATGAAAAATAGTCAACTGTTTAATTTGGATTGTTAACCGTCAAGAAGAATTTGACAACAAGAAAAGTAACTTTCGAGGAAAAAGATAATTTCATACCTAAAAATCCATTTTTTCAACAAAATATAAGAGTTTTCAGCAAAATAATTAAATTTTTAATTCAAACAAGAAAAGTAACTTTCGGAGAATATAATTTTATATCAAAAATCAATTTTTCAACAAAAAATGTGGATTTTCAACGTACTGATTAATCAATCCATAAAGACGAATATTCATCCAAATAGTTGAATTTTGAACTAGAAGAGATCATTTTCCACTAAGGATAAAACAGTTGAATTTCCAGTTAGAGAAATCAATTTTCAACCAAACTGACGGATTCTCAGGTAAAATGATGAATCTTCAAATGGAATAAATAAATTTTCAAAAAGAGAATTTAATTTTCAACCAAGTAGTTGATTTTTTAACTAAAACAGGATGAATTCGCAATGAAAAATGCGAACAAGTTTTCTATTTTAATTTAAAAATATTTCTCATTCGAAATACTACTCATCTTACTCTAAAACTGTTTAAGGTACTTTCTTCATTTGGAATTATGAAGAGGGGACTTTCAAATTTTGACGAATTTCAAATTGGAAGAGCAATTTTCTAAATTTCCTCTTTTCTCAATTCGAATACTTCAAGTATTCGACTTCCCTGTCTCAAGTCAGATGAATAAGGAGAAAGAAAATGAAACATGGAACAATAATTTCTTTTTTTTCTGAAAAAATTAAGAAAATTATTCGCCCTGTATGTTTGTTCTATCATCACTTCCATTATACAAACTTCGGTCAGCTAAATAAATTTCAGAAAGCAATAAGTTTGAAAAAGGTTTTTTTATAATGGAAAAAATTAACATTCTTGCTTTCATAATGTATATAAATATATTTAGAATTTTTCCGAATCAGACTAAAAGCACGTTACATTCTCCAACTCAAATGATGAGATATCTTTTCAATGTATAAAAAGGAAGCGCTAATCTCTCGTGTTCTTACGGTGAAATTTCTAATTGTCTAGGTTGAATCAAGAAAGTTCCCGGTTTCCCGGTCAAGTCGCCACCCTGATATTGCTGATTGAAATATAAACGAACGAATTATTTCTTACGTACTTGATTTCTTTGATAACGTAATCGGGGAATCCAGCTTCCTCGAAAGCAAAGACAGGATTTGGTATATTTCGCCCTCTTAACGTAATTTCCTTATTACTTCTATATTGTTCGACATCTCGAGGATCTCTATTTTGAACCACGTCACTTGGAACGTAAAAGTCTTTTTTAAAAGGTTCAAGGCGGCTTAGATCCCATCGAGGCTTTTTCAAGTTTGCACCTGGCTGATTTCGTCCTCCACGACTGTTTCCTCCGCGATCACGAACACCACCTCCTCCGCCACCCCAGCCTCGTCTGTCACGTGGTGATCGACTCCTAGAACGAGTCCGCGATCGACGCCTTCTTTCCCTTTCCCTACTACGACTGAAATAAAGTTGAACAATATTATTAATCTGCGAATCATTATTATATCAGTTCCACCAACATAGCCAATACATAATTGCCCTTTAGAGACCTATTTATTTGTTAACAAGTTTGATATAAAACTTGGCACTCCTTATTCTCATTATTATGTTATTTACATACATTAGGTTCTGAAAAGTTCATAGAAGAAAAGCCTTAAGAAGCATAATGGAGACGTGAAAATGAAGTTGGAGCAAACTGCGAATATTTTTTACGAAAGGTAACCTGATTCCAACTTTAGAACAAATAAATGTATTAGAAAAAAAGAATTGGGGGTATGCCAATCAAATGTTACGAGAAATAATGTGGACTCAGTAAAGAGGAATAAATAAGACAATCTTATGCAAAACCATTTGAGTTTGAGCGGCATGTTTTATGCTTATCTTTCAGAAAATTGTGTCTTTGCATAAATTACGAGTGACAAACGATTGGATGCTATAATCAAGATATTAACAAGTGAAATAATGAGCCGACAATAGATGTCATTGAAATTAAAAACAAATCAAAGTTCCTTCACAGAATATGGTTATTTTGAAGCGTTCGAAAAGAGAACGCAAAGCTAAGCGCTTATGTTACAATTCTGTACATATTTAACTATAATAGAAGTGAAAGAATCCATTTAACGAATATCTTTGCTGGGTTGTGCACAGCCAGTCCGTACATTGATTTTCTGAGATCCGCGGAGTGGAAATAGATGCACAAACTTACCTTCTGAATCGCCCCATCGAGTATTTTCGTCGTGGATACTTTTAAATATATATTATGCGGCACTAATCTTAATTTTAATTACAAATTTTGCACTCAGGAAACCCCCTGAAATGTTCCCACCAAATGACGCAAAACGAAAGGACTCTTCAACTCGCCATTTTACAGCAGTGAACAAGCTCGATGCAGTAATCCCAATGTAGGCAAACTTTCCTTTCGTGCCGTTCTTCGCTTCCATCAGGGCCGCACACTCATTGGTCGTAGGTGGCGCGCAATAAGCGCATTGCCTCAAAGATATTCTGAGTTTCTGATTGCCCTAACGCAAGCGCAAAGAAAAAATCGTCAACATTTTGGAGTTGGGACAAAGATATTATCTTTGGCTGGGACTACCAAAGCAAAGATAATATCTGAATAATATCAAAGAATATCTTTGATAATATCTTTGTCACTGACCACTGGCTCGATGCAAAAAGATTATCGAACCAAACGACCAAACCGAAGCAAAGACAAATATCTTTGACCGAAGACTTTGCTCGAACGCTCCTGTCGCAGGTCGCTGCGGTCAAACAACACAGTCGGTAAAAACGAAACTTCCGCCGTTGGTAACGTGAATGCCTGACCTCACGCTATTCAGTTATTTAAATTTAAATTTGAAATTTTATTGAAGAAAGAAATTAACATATTTTGTTCTCAAAATTGCATTAATCTACTTATATTTTTTACTGTGTTTTACGAAATTCAAAAAAGCTGTCTAAAATCAGGTTAGCGTTCTGATATGTGTCAAATTATTCCACAGGGGTTTCTGGACAGGTGCTGGTTTCGAATTTGGAATCCAAATTGCCAAAAAAAATATAGAGGCACCAGTACGTGCCCAAAGAAATCGAAAAATGGTTCCATATGAATAAAATGGTTTTTAAAGGGCTTTTTGAGCCAGTGATTCTAAATCTTCGAAATCAAGGGAATAGCTCCAATATGACGCTAAAAGAATTGAAAAATTTTCTGATCAGACTAAAAATTTAGTTTACGGATGCTTGTTGAACAGGGGATTCCAAACTTAAAACCCAAAATTTCAAGAATAAGATACAAATTGAAAACTGGTTCTTTCTGGGTAAGATAATTTAAAAAAGATTTTTCAATCATGTGATTTCAAATTCGGAATCCAGATTTTGAAAAACGAACTACACTCTAAATTCCTTGGACTTGAGTTCCGGTCCATTTGACTGGAAATCTGTTCCAAGCAATGACCAAAATAAATCCATTTCATTACACCATTATTTTTCGTCCAAGCGGGATCTGAATTTCTCGTGATCTAAAATCTAGATTGCGCTAGTGTAGCGAAAAAGCATGGAGGTCAGTTTTGAAGATTCATGGTAATTTATGCATAAAAGTGATTTTCCGAATATTCTGTGAAGAATAAACTCAATGATTCGTATTAAAAATTATTATTTATCAAAAACAAAGGGTTCAAAATTAAATTTTCATCGTATAGGGTGAAAATGAAAAAGGACGTTTTCCGTTAAAACTGTTTTTTCTCGAAGAAACTATTATTGTTTTATTTCACCATATCAAGTAATTTTTAACACATTTTGAGCTTCACTATACTTTGAATAATGTGTGCAGTGAACAATCTGATTCAGAAACTACAGAGAAAATGAGTAATACACGATCAGAACTGAAATATCAACTCTAACCTAAAACTTTAAGGTTATACTTTTTTAGGTATTGAATATTTCATGCATAAACTCATGTATAACGATTCTCAGTTTATTCTTGCGTCAACGAAAATTGATTCGATATTTTAATTTACTCCCCCTTCCCCTTCCGTAGATAAGCGTAGAAATTTTCCACACCCCCCCCCTCCCTTACTACGTAGTTTTTTCGACTGAAATTGAACTTGATAACAATTCAGAGTGGCGACTTGACCGGGAGACCGGGAATTTTATTGGCCGGAAAATGACGGGGAGTTTAATTTAAAACCGAGAATATACTTGACTCATTAAAAATTCTACCAAAAAAAGACGAAAAATGACAGCTTTCTTTTTATGAATCAAAAAGAGATCTTATCATTTGATTTGAAGAATGTAACGTTCCTTTGATCTGATTCTCAAAATATTTAAGTATATCTATACGTCATAAAGGGAAGGATTTTTTTTTTCACTTTAAGGAAAAATTTTGCAAATTTGTTGCTCTGTGAAATTTTTTTAGCTGACTCAAATTTGATAATTGAATTAATGATAGGGAATTTCAGAAAATAATTATAGTTTTTATTTCAGGACAGGGAGTTTCAGTGAAGAGGTGAAATTTCATTCGGAACAGGGAATTTTTTACATTATAATGATAATGATAATAATAATGATAAATCTTTATTAAGTTGCCAATCAAGAAACAAAATAGAACGGGAATTTTTTTAACTAATTATAATTCGCATTCAGAAGAGAGGAATTTTTGAAAATCGTTCCTCCAATTTAAAATTTGTCACAATTTTAAAGTCTCCTCTTCCTAATTTTAAATGAAAAAAAGGACTTGGAGCAGTCTTTAGAATTGAAGTAGTATTCTGAAGAAGAAATATTTTAGAAATATGATAGAAAGCTTCTTTACATTGTCCATTGCGAATTCATCCTGTTTTAGTTAAAACTAAAAGATCAACTATTTGTTTGAAATTTAAACTTGTTTGTTGAAAATAAAATGTTCTAGTTAAATTTCCATTATTTCGATTCCAAATTCAACTCTGTTTGAAATTGTAACTACTTTGTTGAAAATAAATTTATATTTTTTTGGTGGAAATTCAAGTATTTAGGTAAACACTGATTTTTGATTTTGAAAATGGAACTATTTCTTTGAGAACGTACTGCAAATTTCCATCATTTCTATTCCAAATTCACCTCTGGTTGAAATTGTGACTACTTTGTTAAAAATCAATTTATATTTTCTAGGTGAAAAAAAGGTATTTAGTTGAACATTGATTTCTGAATCTGAAAATTGAAGTATTCTTTGAGAATAATGTACTCCATGGGCAATTTGCCTTTTTTGTAGAAAATTATTCTATATGGTCTAAAATTCATCTTTTTGCTTAAAATACATCTATCCATTTGAAGATTTGATCTTTTCTAGTTCAAAATTCGACAATTTGGTGAGAATTTGCCTTTTTAAATTGAAAATTTATTTTTTTTGTTGAAACTTCACATATTTTGTTGAAAAGTCTGTTTTTTTTTTTGCAGAAAATTATCTCTTCCTTCGGAAGTTAATATTCTTCCTTCAGAAATTCTTCTTTACAGTTAACAGTTCAAGTTATACACTAAAACATTTTTCATTTTAGTCGAACATTAATCTAGTTAAAAACTCTTGTTTGGTTTATAATTAATTTTTTTGAGCCAAAAATGTCACTATGCCATTTTTGTTTGAAATTTTTTGTTTTTACGTTCTCATCATAATGAGAAGGTATTGGTTTTATGTGAAAATTGACTTTTGCGGAATTTATGAAATCTCCACGTTTTGAGCCCTCCTCATTCCGAAAAAGTAGTTTTTACGTTGGTGTCTGTCTGTTGTCGTTGTCGTCGTCGTCGTCGTCTGTATACTCGATAACTTCCGAGAGAATTATCAGATTGGATGGTGCTTTGGCATACCTTTTCAAAACCGGAAAAGAAAGGACGAGTTCGTTAACCAGCTATTTTGGATGAAAAATCAATGAGGGGGAGCATTTTGAACATTTTTCCTGACTTTTTTTCCAAGACTTAGAAACCGTAAGTACGGTTTCTTGTTGTAGGTAAAATGAAACAATTTATCCTTATGATTTTTTTTTTATAGAAACAAAATTTCCAGAGTTGTGGCATTTTCAAAACTCAAAAATATAAACGAAAATGAGAATTTTTAGCCAAACCACGCAAGATATGAAAAAAAAGTTTGAAGAAAAAAATGTTCCTTTTCGGAAGCCTTCCAGGATGATCTTCACCACTTTTCGAGTTTATCGAAAAAAAGAAAATTCAAATTTCGGTCGCACAAAAAATAATGAAAAATAGGAAGATTCAATTTTTTGTCAAACTATGCAAGCTACGGGAAAATATATATGAACTAAACTTGTGCACCAACAGAAGATCTACAAATTTTGTATAATTAACTTCTTGATAGGACAAGTAGTTTTTGCTTCATTTATAAAAAGCCATAAAATGAATTCATTTCAATCAGGAAAAATAACAACATAACCATATAAATCGAATATTAAAATTTTTTTAAAAATTGGACGCGTAGTTTTCATTTTGATCGTAAAAAATAAAATTAAAAATTGAAAAATTGAATTTCTAGAAAAACTACTCAACATGTGAAAAAAATTAGGCAACAAAACTTTCTTTGCCGCTTTGGACACATTTTTTTAGAATGCGCAGCACGAGACACGCGATGAGAATGTATTCGGTAAAGCCGGAGAAGCTTTAACAAAAGAGAATTCACACTCATCAAATTAAAGTGGTCAACATTTCGCTTTTGAGTTTCACAAGTTCTATACATACAACTGTAGGGAGGTACAAAGGCCGAGCGCGTAGCGCGATGTAAATTCATAGGCGAGCGCGGGCGCGAGGTGAGATTACCATCGAGCACGAAGCGCGAGATCCGAAAGACGCGCGCCATGGGCGCGCTTAAACTTCCGAGCGAAGCGAGCCGCGTGCAACGCGCGCGATGGAATGTGCCCGCGCAGCGGGCAGATTTTATAGTTTTGATTTCAACCATTTTGTTGGAAAATTATATTTTTTGGTTGAAAATTAATTTTTTGTCAAAAATTGAACTATTCTAGTTTAATGATCATCATTTCAGTTAAAAATTAGTCTTTCTGGTTTAAAATTCTACTACTTCAGGGAAATATTTACAATTTCATTTCATTCTTCATCATTTTTTTGTAAAACTGTAGTAATTTGTTCGACAGTTAGTTTTTTTTTTGTTTGGTGAAAGTTAGTTTCTTTGTTGAATGTTAATTTTCTTTGCAACATGTAATTTCTTAAATTGGAAATTCAATTTCTTCCTATCTAAAATTCCATAGTTTCAGTTGAAAATTAACTTGTGTAGTTTAACATTCATTTTTTCTATTTTAAAATTGGAGTATTCAAATCCGTTTTTTGTTATCGTGAATTGATTTTCCTTAATTGGGAGTTTAATTGTTCTAATTTTCGTGAAAAAAATGATACTTTTCCGTCAATGTTTGATCTGTTGTGTTAATAAAAATAAATGTTTGCGTTTTGCGAGAAATATAAATATGATACTCTTAGTTGACCGGGAAAATTGAAAAAATTGACCGTGAAAAACCGGAAAATGACCGGGAATTTGAAATCGTTCGCCGCATCGTCACCCTGGTTTAACTACTTCGTGAAGAATTCAATTCTTCATTCCATTTCCTCAATTCTTTTGTCTGGAAATTGAACTATTGGATTTTGATTGAAATTCGAATTCTTTTTTAAAATTCAAATTCATCTTTATTTGTTGGAAATAAACTTTTCAGGTTGAAAATTCAACTCTCCTAAAACATTCTTTATTTTTATGTCAATTACATCAACTCGAATACAAATGGAGGGGTTTTCTATGTTTACTATTCAATTTTGACCGCTCTTAGATAGAAATCATACAATTTAAATTCCTTTGAATTCCAAATCATCTAATTTTGGATAGTCTAAGCTGAAGTTATTTAATTTTGGACGCTTTGGATTCAGAATGATATAATTTCAAGTCCCTTTTATTATTCCATTCGGGATATTGACCTTTTTAGAATTTTACCTCTTTAATTCAATTCAAAATTAAAAATTATCTTTCTTTGATGAATTTGTGGAAAACGTAATATTTGAAAACTGGTTTAATAATAGATTTCTAAATAATTAATATTTTTGATGTGAAATAAACAGAAAAGTGTGGTTATAATGTATATAGTTAATAATAGTATATCAAGTTCAACTATTTGGTTAAAAGTTCAACTGTTTTTGGTTAGATTTCAATCTTTTTCTCAATCATTCAGTTGAAAATGTATCTTTGCAGGTTACAAATCAAATCGTTTGGTTAAAAATTCAATGATTCTGTTGATAATTCAAACTATATTCTTCAAGACATTTTTTTCGTAAAAATTCAACTGTTCTTTTGGAAATTGGTCATTTTGCATGGAATATTATTTTTTCATAGCAGGAAAGTGAACTTTCTTGATTAAAAATTAAACTTTTTTTTTTGAACTCTTCTCTCTTGCTTGAAAGTTCAAATATTTCAGTGGCAATGAAACTGTTTGATTGGAACATAATTTTTAATGGTTATCAACAAGGGGGCGGTAGTAAGATGTGTATAAAAAGCAAAAAACTGGTAATGTACTCTATGGGCAGCCCCTTATATTGGTAGGATTGAGTAGGTATTAGAAAGCACGTTATGTCTTAAATAGAAGTAACTTAACTATTTAATGATTTGTTGGGATTTAGAATTGTAGATTAATGGTTTGGAAAATTTTTCATGAAACCATAGTTGTTTTTTTTTCTAAACAGTAAAAGGTAGATCTGATAATAGACTTGAAAACTTCAGGGAGAAAGAAACAAGAAGACGTTTTCAAGGATGAATTTTTGGTTTTTCCTTTGAATTTAATTTTTAATTCTAAAAATCTATTATTTGATTTTCCGCTTCGAATTTTTCGTTGAATTTTATAGTTTTTTTATTTTATGTAATAACGGTAAAAGTGTCATGTGTAGCGGAGGGTTAACGAAGTCGAGCCCGTTGAGAGAGCGAAGTCCAGCCCACCTTCTCTCCCCAATCAGCATGCCTACCACTTCGTCTCTTTCTTTTAGCAGGTATAGTACAATGTACATTCCTCTGATTTATCCAAATCAGAAACGGCAAAAATCTACGAGAAAGAGAATTTTTGAAAAAGTTATCGGATGTTCGACTCTTCTCTTTTGAATAGTTTTTTTCAGCTTGACGAATTTTATATTCGTTAAATGATTCATTCAATCATTCATCCATTTCTACCCTTCTTGTTTAATTTGGAGATATATTTTTTGATTCAGTAGTAGTAGTATAACATAATTTATTTTTAAGTTTTACTAAACTTTTTTCAAAATTAATAATTTCAGTGATGAAATTTATCTTATATAACCTGAAAAGTGAATTACAAACTTTGATTTCTTTGTGAGAATTTTCTTATTTTGAATATGAGTTTCTCTAACAATTCTCATTTCTAGTATATTTTTTTATATTCTTCAAGGAAAATAAGATAAGTTTTGTTGCGTCACAAAGTAATGTCTATGAATATCACCTAATAAGTATTTTATTCACAAATTGATAGAATGGTCATAATTACTTATTTAATAATGAACTAATAATTTAAAACATATAGTTTACTTTTGAGTTATGATGACGAAAGTAGAACGTGAAAAAAGCAAGTTATTATTTAATTATTTGTTCTTGTTATCGCTCAGCTTTCCTTACTCGTAATTCGTATGAAACGTCTTTTTTAAATCGTTTCTACAAGTTACGATTTGTCGCTTCCATGTGCTTGATGTGCGTCTGTGCCGTTGTCGAAATTTTCTAAATTTAGTTTTTTTAGATGAAAATTTATTTTAGAATTAGAGTTTGAATCTTTGATTCATTTTAAAGTATCCAGTACACTCTTTTACCGAAGAATGCACATTTATGCCCACTGCTGACTCGGCATAAAGATTAGGTTTCAAACCTTAGACTTGAATCCGCAAAGCACATCTGTTTCAATTTTTGATTTCCACAGTACTATAGGCAGTACGCCTTCCATAGAGACAAGTGAGTCTGAAACAGCCAGTGCATCCATGACGAGAAGAAGTTCCTCTGGAGTGTTGTTGTCACCCGAAGTCGAAATCAATGGTATGGTACTAATTTTTATTGTATTGCAAAAATATTTTTAAAATTATTAACAGGGTGGCGATTTGACCGGGAGACCGGGAAAGACTGGGAATTTGACTAAAAAACCGGGAATCTGCTTGACTCAACCTAGACTACGAAAAATTCTACCGAAAAAATGCAAGAAATTACCGCTTTCTTTTTATGATTCAAAAAGAGATCTTATCATTTTATTTAAAGAATGTAACCTCCTTTAATCTGATTCTCACAATATTTAAATATTTATATATTTGATAATCGAATTGATGATAGACCAAACCTACAGAAAGAATAGTTATCTTCATTTTTTCAAAACAGATGTATTTATCACGTTTTATTTGCATTTCCTTATTTATCTGACTTGGGACAAGGAATTTTAGAAAATAATTTTAGTTTTTATTTTAGGGCAGGGAGTTTCAGTGAAAGAGTATAATTTTACTTGAAACAGGGAATGTTTTACATGGAACGTGAACTTTTTAAACTAATTATAATTCAGATTTAGAAGAGAGGGTTTTATCGTTCCTCCAATTCAAAATTGTTTACAAGTTTAAATTCCCTTCTCCTTAATTTTGAATAAAGAAAGTACTTCAAACAGTCTTTAGAGTCCTTGAATTACGATAGAAAGCTTGTTTACATTGTTTTTTGCGAATTCATCCTGTTTTAGTTAAAAAATCAACTACTTGTTTTAAATTTTGAACTTGTTTGTTGAAAATCAACATTGTTGTATTCACCTCTGGTTGAAATTGTAACCACTTTGTTGAAAATCAATTCATATGTTTTCGGTGAAAATTCAAGTATTTAGTTGAACATTGATTTTTGCATTTGAAAATTCAACTATTTTTTAAAGAAATCATGTACTTCGTGGAAAATTTGCCTTTGTCGTAGGAAATCAATCTTCGTGTTCAAAAATGTATCTTTTTGCTTAAAATACATCTATTCCCGTTGAAGATTCATCATTACACCTGAAAATTCATCAGTTTGGTTGAAAATCCATTTCTTCAACTGATAATGTTACTGTTTCGTTTTTAGTGGAAAATTGATATTTTCTAGTTCAAAATTCGCCAATTAGGTGAAAATTTGTCTGTTTGAATTGGAAATTCAATTATTTCGTTGAAACTTCTCACATTTTGTTCTTCTTACTGTTAACAATTCAAGTTATAAATTTAAACATTTTTCATTTTAGTCGCCAAAAATGTCATTTTTCCTTTTTTGTTTAAAAATTTCCATTCTTATAGTTCAGATCTCAACCATTTTGTTGAAATTTTCTTTTTTGCATGAAAATTAATTCGTTGTTAAGAATTGAACTATTCTAGTCAAATGTTCATCTTTTCAGTTAAAAATTCGTCTTTCTGGTTTAAAATTCAACTACTTCAGTGCAGCATCTACAATTTCATTTGCTTCTTCATCATTTTGTGTGAAACTGAAATAATTTGTTTGAAAGTTAGTTTTTTTCCTTTTTTGAAAGTTAGTTTTCTCTTTTAAGAAATTTTTTTAAACTAAAAATTCACTTATTCCAATTGAAAATTCCATAGTTTTAGTTAAAAATTCATTTGTTTAGTTGAACATCGCTTTTTTCAATTAAAAATTTCATTATTAAAATTTTCGTTGACAATTTATCTTTTTCAGTAAAAGTTAATTTGGAATATTTGTTTATACTCTCTCCCTTTTACGGGTTTGAGAGTCTTCACATGACACACCTCCTCTCCTTAACATAAACCTCTCCAGGGTGACAGGCGGGAATCGAACCCGCAACCAGACGAAGTGGGTCCAAAGCTCATGCCTTAGCCCCCACGACCAACTGACCACCCCAGTAAAAGTTAATTTATCTGTTTGAAAACTTAACTCCTTTAGTTGAAGATTCTTTGTTTTAGTATAAAACTCATATGCTTGGTTTAGAATTGGTTTTTTGGACTAAAAAAGTTACTATTTCATTTTTTGGTGGAAAATACTTTTGTTTTGGGATCGAAATTCGACTATTTTGTTGAAACGTTGTATTTTTCTATGAAAAATTATTCTTTCGACTCGGAAATTAATCTTTATGCTTGAATATTCACCTACATGTTTGAAAATGGAAGTGTTCTAGTTAAAAATGTATCTTTTTATTTGAAAATTCATCTTCTTCATAAAAAAAGAACTAGTTGATTGGAAATCCGTTCCTTTTTTCATCGTAAATTTATTTTTTTTCAATTATGAGTTTAACTATCCCAATTTTTGTAAAAGAAATAATTTTTTGTTGTTGAAAATTCGATCATTCTTTTCAAAATTGATTTATTTTGCATTGTTTGATCTGTTGTGTTAGAGGATGTTCAGAATGAACGTCATTAAAAAAAAAAGGTAGGGGTTTTGCGACAAATATGAACATGTTACTTCTAGTTGACCGGGAAAATTGCAAAACTTGACTAGAGTTCTGTAAATTAGTTTCTACCTAGTCTTCTGTCAATTCAGGGTGGGCACTGATCTGCAAAAGTGGAAATTAGCTTGGAATTTTGAGCACCGGGTAAAGGCCAGGAGATGGCTGTACATTTTTCTGAAACCAGGAATATTTCAGATTTGTTTTCACTTTTGCAATGAATATCGTATCACTCTTCGAAGGAAATTTCTTTGTGCTAGTGCTTAGTGTTAACAACCATTTTCGTTGAAATATCGCAGATCATTTCATGTTTAGGATTGCGAAGTTAATGTCTCGTTGAAAAATGAATGTTCGTCTTAGTCGATATGATATCTTTTGGTTTGGAATTGTACAGTTTGATTCAAAATTGATTTTTATCAGTTGTAAATTGAACTGATTTGTTGAACATTCGTCTTTTTAGATCGAAAATCTATCATTGATGATAGGTTTGATGCTTCCAAGATGATCCATTTTTATGAAAGGAGGTGTTTCGAGTTTTGATCGTGTACAAAACTAAAAATTTTGCCAACATTTTTTTTTCTTTGGCAAAATTTCCAGTTTTGTACACGATCGAGCCCCGAAACATTGCCTTTCATTGAAATCTATAATTTTTTACTGAAAATTCATCTTTTGACAGAGAATTAATGTTCTATGTTCAAAAGTTCATTCTCGTTGATTAGAAAGTCTGTTATAATATTTCTGGCCGAGAATTTATCTCGTTTGGATAAAAAATCTACTATTTGGTCAAAAATTCTATTATTTTGTTCACATTCAACTATTTCGAGAAACATTCGTCTTTTTGGATAGAAAATCCGCATGTTCAGATTGAAAATTGATCTTTTAGTAGAAAAGTTATCTCATTTTGTTGAAAATTTATCTTTTATGGTTGACTGTTGATTCTTCTTTAACAAAATATCAATTATTATATTTTCGGTCTGGAAGCGATCTCTTTCGATTGAATATAGTACTGTCTTTTCGGATAGGAAATCCATAATTATGGATAAAAAATCCATCTTCTTGTAGAAAAGTAATCTTCTTTGGTTGAAAATTGATCTTTTATAGTTAAAAGTTCATTCCCAGGGTGGCGACTTGACCAGGGAACCGGGACGGACCGGGAAATGACCGGAAATTTTATTGACCGGTAAAAAACCGGGAAACGACCGGGAAATAAATTTGAAAACCGGGAAACAACTTGGCTCAAGCTAGCCAATTCAAAATCTTTGTTAAAAATTAATTTATCTGTTTTTAGTGAAGATTCAAGTATTTAGGTGAACATTGATTTTTGCCTTTGAAAATTAAACTATTTCTTTGAGAATTTATTTCCTTAGTTGAAAATTCGCCTATTTTGTAGGAAATTAATCTTAATGGTTGAAAATTCAAGTGATGATCTTTTCCAGTTCGAAATTCAACTATTTGGATGAAAATTTGTCTTTATGAATTGAATTATTATTTCGTTGAAAATTTACATATTCTGTTGAAAAATTGATTTTTGGTATAAAATTATATTTTTCTCCAAAAGTTACTTTTCTTGTTTTAATTTAAAATTCAATCATTTCGCTGAAATTCCACACATTTTGTTGAAAAATTGTATTTTTTGGTTGAAAATTAATTTTTGGTCAAAATTTCAACTATTCTAGTGGAGGGTTTATCATTTCAGGTGAAAACTCGTCTTTCTGGTTTAAAATTCAACTGCTACAGTTCAACACGTACAATTTTATTTGAAGATTCATCATTTTGCTTATAAATCGATTTTTTTGAAAGTAAGTTTTTTTTATACAAGCTCATTTTTTTGTTATCACTAATTTTTTTCAACTGAAAATTTAACTTATTACAGTTGGAAGTTCCATAGTTACAGTTGAAAATTCATTTGTTTGGTTACATTCAAAATTTGAGTATTCAAGTTTTGGTTGACAATATTTTTTCTCTTTTACTTAAAATTAATTCATCTGTTTGAAAATTTAACTTCATGGTTGAAAATTTAAGTGCTCTAGTTAAATATTTATCATTTTAGTTGAAAATTCCAGTTTCAGTTGAACATTCGCAATGTTATTTGATAATTCATCGCTTTGGTTGAAAAATGAACTATTTTGTTAGAAATCCAGTTTTTTTGGTAATCGCAAATTAATTTTTCCAAATGTCAGTTTAACTGTTCCGATTTTTGTAAAAGAATGATATTTTTCGTGAAAAATTTGAGCATTTACTTCGGAATTAATTTATTTTGCTATTCTTGATCTGTTTTGTGAAAGGATTTTTAGAATTAACGTCACGAATTGAAATAAATGTTTGCGTTTGGCGACAAATATGAATATGTTACTTTGAATTGACCGGAAAAATTGAAAAACTCGACCGGGAAAACCGGGAAATGACCGGGAACTTGAAATTGTTTGCCAAATCGCCACCCTGATTCCCTTTGATTGAAAAGTATATTATAATATTTTTGATCAAGAATTTATGCCGTTTGGGTAAAAGTTCTGCTATTTGTTAGAAGATTCCATTATTTTGTTTGACATTTCGGCTATCTTGTCGAGCATTTGTATTTTTCGATAGAAAAACCGCCTGTTAGGATTCATCTATCATGGTTAAATGGTAATTCTTCTTAAACAAAAAGTCTCCTATTATATTTTCGTTACAGAATCAATCCCTTTTGGTTGAAAATATTTCTGTTTGGAGGAGGAATCCGTAATTTTGGATTGAAAATCCATCTTTTGATAGCAGGGTCATCTTTTCTTGGTTGAAAATTGATATTTTATGGTTTAAAGTTCATTCTCTTTGATTAGAAAGTCTACTATAATATGGTTCAGAATTTATATTTTTTGAGTAAAAGTTCTACTATATTGTGGAAAATTTTATTATTCTGTTGACATTTCAACTATTTCGTTGAACATTCGTCTCTCTGGATAGAAAATCAGTCTTTTTGGTGTTAAGATTGATCTTTTGGTAAAAGAGTAATCTTTTTGGTTAAAATTCAACTTTCTTGGGTAAAAATTCATCTGTCTTTAGGAAGAGTCGTCTAGTCGTCTTTTTCCTCATATATTCAACTATTTTTTTGACAATGCAACTTTTTTTCGTTGAAGTTCAATCTATTTTGTTTGAAAATTCAACTATGTGGTTGATAATTAATCTCTTTGGTTAAAACTGAAATTTTTTGTTGAAAATGCTATATAGTTGGACTTAGGATCTCAGAAATATGTTACTCAGAATGAATAATGTTATTTAAAAAAATCTATTGCCCTATTATTCAATTACTTTGTTGAAAAATGGCACTGCTTCCTCTGTTCTGAGAGCATTTTTGGCTGTGAATTCTAAAATCATGCTCAAAATAATGAACTTCATATTTTTTATTTTCGATTTCTAAACTGTTTAATTCGATCCAATATTAATTAAATGAAGCGAATAGTTTTGGATAATTATTTCTGGAATTTCTGTTCGAAGTGTAAGTGGCCACCCTGTAATTACAGTTTATCAAATTATTAAAAAAACCATCGAGTTTTGGAAAGCTTGATCGGTTTTCAAAAATTGGTAGTTAAAACGGAAAGTCTCGTCGTCCCAAAATCTCCAATTTTGTAATAAGGATGATCCAAGTTTGAATGCTTCCAAAATTTTATATGCTGTGATTGATTATTAATTTACTAGGCACGCAGGAATACTGTTCAGAATCTATACAATAATAAATTGATAATTTCCATTTTGTTGCGTCTGTACTTTCTGATAGAAAGTCCATTTGTTGAAATCGTAGGACAATTGGGTCAGAAAGCTGGTGAAGAACAAGAAGGATTTTACTTGTTGAAAAAGGACAGTCAGCGACGAATGACTCTCACGAGAGTTTTGGGCCAAGACGAGACGAAGATTTGTGAAGTTTGGATGAGAAGTATTCATCAGGACGTTGGCCAAACTGTTCTCCGCATGGTAATCTTTTTAAATCCTTTTTAACTCCAAGTATTTTTAGGCCACAAGTTCTAGAAAACATTTTTCTCCAAATATTTAAAATTATAGGGATCACAGGACGTCCCTTTTTATCTTCTCCATTTTTTCACATTTTCACTTTTTTTCAGCTAAAATTTAAAAAAATCCCTAAAATACCTAGAACGAAAATTCTTACAATTTGTCCCTTTTTTAAAAATATTTCGATTCATTTCTAAGAATCATTTGCAGGACTGTAAGACAGTCGGAAGGAAGATTTTAAACAATGCTTTAAAAAAGGGGAAATAAGAAGATATTTCATAAAAATAAATAAATAAATTCTTTTAAATAAAATTATTGTGAGTACTGTCTTAAGTTAAACTTGGGAGGCTCTAAATTTCTGATATTTAAAGTAAAAATTATGCATTTTTCACATAATATGTAATATTTGAACCGTACAGTTGAAGTTTCAAACGAAACTATCGATTTTCCTTCGAAAAACATTTTTCAACAAAATACATGCATTTTAACTGAACAGTGATATTTCCCACAAAAAAAGATAAATTTTCATCCGAAGGTGCAATAGTAAAAATTTCCAGTTATTCAAATTTATTTTCCAACTGAAAAGAGACGAATTTTTTTATGAAAAAGTTGAATTTCCAACATGAAAATATGAATATCCAACGAAATAGTACATTTTTAACCAAATAGTAGAACTTCTAACAAAACTGTTGAATTTCCATTTAGATAATTAAATTTTGAATCTAAAGATTGAATTTTTCAAACAATAATCAAATTTTAACCAAAAAGATGAATTCTCAACTGACAATTTCTTCTCTAACTAATTAAGAGGAGTTTTCAACCCAAACAGACGAACTTTTAGTGATGGAATAATGAAAGGTATAACAGTTGTTATTCCAACCATGAAAGATTATTATTTTCAAGAAGAAAGATAAATCCACTATCAATTAAACTTTCTTTAAAAAAAGTATTTTTGATCAAAAATGAAATCGTTGCTACTTAAACCCGAAAGGATTCTAATTCCAAATAAAAAACAGTTTTTCAACAAAGTTGAATTTTCAAATAAAGAGCTGAAGCTTTGACCAAATAGTTGGATTTCCTACCAAAATTGTTGAACTTTCCTTTTCTTAACGAAACAGGTGCTTTTCTAACCAATAAAGAGGAATTTCCCACCCAAAGAGACAAATTTTCTACCGAGGAAAAGAAATTGCAGTCAAATTGTTTAATTCCTAACAAATTATTTGAATTTTTGAAAACAAGGACAATTTTGAATGGAAAGTGTAACAGTTGATTTTCTAACCAGAAAAGATTTTAATTTTTAACAAAACGATAGTATTTTGAACCAAAAAGATAAATTGACAAGCAAGTCATTAAACCTTTATTAAAAGGAAATGAATTTGAGGGAATAATGTAATGGTTGCTTTTTGAATAAAAAAGGATTGTAATTTTAAATGAAAACTAGTTTTTCAACTTAAAAGTGGAATTTTCAACCAAAGAGCTAAATTTGCAACCTAAAATGAATTTTGTACTGAAGACTTGAACCAAAATTTTTGAAGTTTTCAAAAATTGATTAAATGTCCAACTGAATAGTTATATTATCAACCCCCAACGGAAACCGATAATTTTTCAATCAAACAATTGCATTTTTAATAAAAAAGGATGACATTTTCACCGAAGATGATGAGTTTTCAAACTAAAAAAAACTGATCTCCAACAAGATGGTTGAATCTTACAAAAGATATTAATTTTTAAACAGACATGTGCAAAAAAGGTGAAATTATTAACAAAAGAGACTTCTTTTCAATTTATGTCGATCTTATAACTTTTTCGATCTACTAGTCTATAGAGGAAACTCTATTTTCACGAGGAAAATTTTTTTTTTACAAAAAATTTGCGTTTTGCACAGCAAAGGAGGAGTGCTGACCGAATACAAAATTGATTAAATAATAAAAATGCTTCTACATATCCAGGAGTGAAACTAAAAACATCACAATATGTTGACACACAAAATTATAAAGTTTTAACATCCTTCTTCAACCATTTTGACAACGCAAATTTTTTACGCTTCACAACTTCTTATCACCAAACTTGTGTAGTCCTGATGAGGCCTGTCGTCAATGGGCGGAAGCTAGAGCAGAAATAAAATTATTTGCAATGAAAAAATTTTCTCGTGAAAATAGAGTTTCCTCTACAGACTAGTAGATCGAAAAAGTCATAAGATCGACATAATTTGACAAACCCACGCTAGTCGAAAATTTAGAATCTTACCTAGAAAGTAATTTTCAACCATGAAGACGGAATTTCTACCTAAAAGATAAATTATCAAACCAATAATTGAGTTCTTACCCAAGAAACGTTATTTAGTCAAGCTAGAAAAGAAATGTCAAGTAAATGATTCTGTTACTTCCGTGGATGATAATTTTTCTCTGTCTGTACTCTTTTTTTACTCTAGCTTAAATACTCCAAAAAATGCATTTAAGCATGAAGTCCTTTTTTGATCCCTCTTCTCACCTTTAATTGAACTACTGAGCCACTGTGATACCTGAAATTAGCATTCACAAAGATTGAACTACTGTAAGTTGGAATATAATGAGATAACCTACTAAATCTATTGAACTTCTAGAGCCACTTGGAGTTGCTTATGCGCAGTTTGAGGGACTACATCTCTGATCAAAATCAGGATGTAATCACATCAGCTATTCGAACCCTAAAGGAGGAGCTGGATTTTGATTCGACTGCAATCAATCATTTACAACTGGCCATTTACCTCTTTCAAACTGCTGTCAATGAAGTGCTCAGGATGCACAGTATCAAACCCCATTGGATGTTTGCTTTGGATAATCTAGTCAGGAACGCTGTCCAAGCTGCGATCACCGTTCTTTCTCCAGGTAAAGAATCATATCCATCTTGTATTGTATTTGATCCCTTCACACAAGTTCCTTAAACTACTCATTCTAACTTAAGTATATAAGTACATACTCCTACCATCTTCTAATCCCATAGTTTTCTCGACTTTTCACTTTATTTTTCTGAATCCTTCTACCCGGAAAAACCCTTGGCTTTATCTTTCCTCAGATCTCCCAGTCTCTTCATCCATCTCTTTTCCTGACCACTTTCATCCAGTATTCCTCTCACACAGTCGCACTTCTGCCTTCCTTTTCATCTGCAGTAGACACTAGACCAAAGGTGTCCAACGTGTGAGCAGCGGTGTAAATAACTGTCACTCGTCGATCCCCTCTTTTACTACCTTCGATGCATTCATGCAGTGATCGCGATGTGGAAAGGGGTCCTCGGCGGCTGGGCTGTGTGAACAGTGAGCGCAAGTAGGCGTGGTCAGGCGTAGTCAGACGAAGCCCGTGGTGGAACGAGGAGAGAATTCTCGATGAAGCGCTCGGAGAAGGGGAAGAAAGGAGAACCGCGCCAACCTTGCGTTGGACACCCCTGCTCTAAACACATGTTCCCACGACTCTATTTCATAACCTTACAATCTCAGGGTGGCGACTTGACCGGGAAACCGGGAAATGACCGGGAGTTTAATTAAGAACCGGGAATTCACTTGGAGAACGTTTTGCAAATTTGTTGCTCCGTGAAATTTTCCTAGCTGACTCAAATTTGATAATTGAATTGATGGTAGGGAATTTAAGAAAATAATTATAGTTTTTTTAGGACAGAAAGTTTTAGTGAAGAAGCAGAATTTCACTTGGAACAGGGAATTTTTTACATAGAACGGGAACTCTTTAAACTAATTTCAATTCGGATTTAGAAGAGAGGAATTCTAAGGAATCGTTCCTCCAATTCAAAATTCGGCACAATTTTGAACTCCCCTCCACTTAATTTTAAATAAAGAAAGTACTTCAAGCAGACTTTAGAGTAGAAGTAGCATTCCGAAGAAGAAATATTTCTGAATTATGATAGAAAGCTTGTTTACATTGTTCATTGCCTATTCATCCTTTTTGAGTAAAAAAATCCACTATTTGTTTGAAATTTACACTTGTTTGCTGAATATCAAATTTTTGGTGAAAAGTCAAGTATTTAGTTGAACATTGATTTTTGATTCTGAAAATGAGACTATTTCTTTGAGAATTTATGTACTTCGTGGAAATGTTGCCTTTCCTGTAGAAAATTGAGCTTAATGGTTAAAAATTCAGCTATTTGATTAAAAATCATCTCTTCTTCTAGAGATTTATCAGTATACCTGAAAATTAATCAGTTTTGGTTAAAAATCAATTACTTTAACTGAAAATTTAACCGTTTCATTTTTATGGAAAATTGATCTTTTCTAGCTCAACATTCGACTTTTCGGTTGAAATTTGTCTTTTTGAATTGAACATTCAATTATTTCGTTAAAACTTCACATATCTTGTTGAAAAATCGATTTTTTGGTAGAAAACTATCTTTTTCTGATGAAGTTAATATTCTTCTTCAAAGATTCTCCTTTAAGATTAACAATTCAAGTTATACAGTGAAACATTTTTCATTTTGGTCGAACATTCATCTCGTTGAGAACTCTTAATGTTTGGTTTAAAATTAATTTTTCAATCCAAAAATGTCACTATTCCATTTTTGTTTGAAAATTTCTATTTTTACGCTTCAAATTTCAACCACTATGGTGAAAATTGGTACTTTTTGGTTGGTTGATTTGATTCTTCATCATTTCTTGTAAAAATTTGTTTTAAAAGTTTTTTTTTTTTTTGGTGTAAAGTTAGTTTTTTGTGTTATAAGTAATTTTTACAACAGGAAATTTAATTTATTCCAATTGAAAATTCCAAAGTTTCATTTGAAAATCTATTTATTTAGTTAAACATCCTTTTTTTCAATTTAAAATGTGAATAATGAAATTTTCGTTAACGATTCATCTTTTCAGTAAAAGTTAATTCATCTATTTAGAAACTCAACTCCTTTAGTTAAAGATTTTTTTTTTGAGTAGAAAGCACTTATGCTTATTTTAAAATTAGTTTTTTAAACTAAAAATGTTACAGTTCCATTTTTGTTTGAAAATAATCATTTTTTGACTTTAAAATGGGAATATTATGTTAATACATCATGTTTTTTTCTTAGAAAATGATTATTCCTGTTTTGAAATTAATCTTCTTGTTTGAATATTCACTTTCATGGTTGGGAATTGAGTGCTCCAGTTAAATATTTATCTTTTTAGTTGGAAATTCATCTTCTTGTTTTGAAATTCAACTATTCTGGTTGAAGATTCATAATGTTATAATGTTATTTGTTCACTATGAACAAAAAAATATTGCTTCGAAAATCAAAATATTCAAAAGTTTTACAGTTTTGTTGAAAAATAATGTGTTTTGGCAAGCATTTGA
>WSXT02000030.1:419456-440785 GCA_011762715.2 Neuroterus valhalla
ATGTTCATTTATGTTCATTCATTTATGTCATTTATGTTCATCATAATTTTTCGATAGGACATACATTCTTGGAGTAAAATATTGTGTTCGTGAAGAAACTCTTCAGTTCTCTTTTTTGGGCAAAAAGGAAAAAGTTAGGTCCCCAACCATTTTCAATTTCGAAAATTTATATTTTACACCAAATCCTATTGTGCGCTTATTTTTGCATAAATACATTTTTAGAATCTTACCTCTCAGAGCCCACACTGCAGATTCATGTTTTTCTAAAGTAGAAATACACTCAGAAGTCTTTACACTCCACAATTTGACTAAACCATCTCCGGAAGACGTTATTATTTGCATCCCTCGAGATAAAAATTCTGCTCTAATTACAGAAGCTTCGTGTCCTTCGAAGGTCTGCAATTATAATTATCAATAAAGTACACATGCCTTACGAAAAACTTGAATAAATCAGTTAATTTTGGTAATTTGCTTGATTTACCTTTAAGCAATTCAGTTCCGTCAAAGACCACATTTTTAGTGTACAATCTGCAGATGATGTCAAGAGAACTTGATCGATGGGCGAAAATCGAACGCACCAGACGCTTCTTCTGTGACCTCGAAATACTCCGAGTAGTTGTAAATTACTCGCATCCCAGAGCTCGAAAAATAGTTTTAAACGGGTAAAAAATATATGGAGACATAGAACATTTTTGAAATCGATCTACGTAAATTATTGCGATATTTTTCCAATTATTAATCTTTATATGGTCACAGGTTCTAATTGAAAATTCTGAAATTATAAGGCCATGTTAAACATGGTCTTAGAATCTTCAAACGCAGAAGTTTATTCCTAAATTGAATATTCAATTTTAAATGTTTCATTGGAGCCATTTGCTAAAAAATATAGAGTTCTACCCACAAATGAGGAAGAGATACATTCAGAAAAAAGCGACAGAATTTAAAATTATTGTGTATACCTTAGCCGTTTTATCCAGAGCACCAGTCGCAATGAATCTATCGTTAGGAGAGACTGTTACACAGTTGATATCCGAGTCATGAGCTTTCACTGAATAAGTCGCATTAAGTGTCACAGCATCTGTTAAATAATATACAAATATTTGAAATATATTTCAATGTCTTTTTCTTAACACCAAGTTAAAAAAGTACAACAAATAATCTTACCGGCTTTGACAAGTGTTTCGGGTACATCCCACAATTTGAGACAAAAGTCCTTGCTCACAGAGGCAAAAAATTTTGTTGATGACTGCGAAAGAGCAAGTGAAGCAACAGATTCAGTGTGTCTCACTCCAACTCCTATGCAAGAAACTTGGAGAGAATCTTCATCCAGGAGCCACAACCTGACACTGTTATCCTGAAATAATTCTCAATATAAGTATATTTTTCAGTTTTAACAAAAATTTAAAATATTCTAAAAATTGAGTATAATTCTTACTTTTCCCGAGGAAGCGAAAAGATTTCGATTTGCTGGAGTGCTGCTCAGAGACATCACAAAATCAGTATGACCCCCTAGAAGTTGGCAATTCATGGTTGCTAACTCATAGAATTTTATATCACAGCTGTTCGATGCAACTGCAAGGTGAGTGTCTCCTTCCCCGACGTAAGCAAGGTCTAAAATTTCAGCGCTGTAACCTACCAACTGAAAAATAATTTACATTCGGACTCACTCCAGTGATTGGAAATAGTGGCATAAATTTTGGAAGATAGAAGTTCAACAGTGGCATGATTTAAAAAAATAAGAAACTTATGATACACATGAATCAGGCCTCCGATCAGTAGAATGGTTTATACAAATTATACAAATGACCTAAGTCACATGAAATTTCGAAACATTTCCTTCTTTAGTAATACTTTGGAAAAGTTTCAAATAAGGAACACTAATTTGTATTATTGTTTTTTTTAACGAAGAAGGTAAGATCAAATGATATATGCATAACAAATAATAATGAAAAATACGTAGTTTAAGTTAAATGTTCTTGTTACTAGCATGAAATCCAATAAATTTGCAAATTATATTGGCACAAATGAAATTGATTGTAAGACTCAATAATTTTTCTCAAAGTTAAAGGCATATAAAAATAGAATAAAGCTGAATTGTGAAGGAATGTCATCATTTTATATGGATACTTTTGCATCATATTTTTATATGAAATGCCTCAATTCAATTTCTTATACCAGGGTTGCTATATAATTTAGATTTTTCAATTGCGGGTCTTTTTCAGATTTTTCAGAGGTAACGAAGAAAAATTCTAAGCCTTATGCTTCTATTGTAAAATAATTCGATTCTTCGAAAATATATATCCCAGGAATTTCTACATACCTACTTTGAATTATTTAAAAATAAATTAGCTTCCAGTTTCACGGACGCCCAAACATAACTTAATTTTTCTCCAGTAAAAGGATAGAGTCACATCTAAAATATTTGTTTCTAAAATTCTTTACTCATGGACTTGCATTTTTTTTAAATGAGATTGATTTGTTATTGGGGAGATTCGAAGGTGATTTTACCTATTTACAAAACAGAAAACTCTGAAATTGTTTACATTAATAAAAACTAATGCTTTTATTCAGCATTGTTTATTCTTGAAACCATTCACATTAAAACATTGTGGAATTCTAAGCTTTTTAAATTAATTGATTAATTCTAAGCGATTCCGATTTGATAAATAATTCACTTAAGAACAATATTCAATGAAAAATATATCAAAAACTAAATCTTCTATTTGAAAATTTTACTTTGAAATATAATTTGTCTACTTTTTAATAATCGTATTTGAAACTATTTGAATTCAAATGTTTTCGCCTTTGAAATGCCCAACTAATAAGTTTTACAAATTTAAACAGCACAATCTTTATTTTGGAAGACCTTTCTTCAAAAAGTCAAAAAATTATAAAATGAACAATATAGAGCTGAGGAAATGAAGCAAAGATTCATTCAACAGAATTTGAATTCATTTCTGTACTTGAAACTTTTTTTGTATTAGTTCTCTAATTAATTTCTGTACCTGAAATATTGGACATGCTATTCTAGCCAATCAGTCGAAAAGTCTAACAATATTTCCAAAGGGAACGTGAAGAAATAATGACATTAGCGGCTAATGAGAACAAAATAGTGGCATTAGTAAATTAGTGACAATGCTAAAAAAAAAGGTCCAATAGTGTCATTGGTGGCGCGAGTCCTAGCCCTGTTATTTGGATTGAAAACTTGAATTTTAAGAACTGATTACCTGTTTTTTGCAGTGAAAGCTTTCAATTGAATGAATTATAATATTTTGATCAGCAGACACAACAGCAACACTGCTGCTAACTGCATTATACAATAGATTCGTTATAGAGAGACCTCCTGCTTCTTTTGCAGCTGGCACCAAAGAATCCTCCTGTGCGTAGACTTCGTTACCCGATTTCATTTTCCATATTTTGATAATTCCTGTATCAATAAGAAGACAATTAATGAGTTGTACTCTAGGTCGTATCTCTTATTCACTTATTGAAAACGTTAAATTTGAATACCCTTCTCGCCTGCAGAAGCAGCATATATTTCTGACTTTTTACGTTTTACAGACTCTGGTAGAGGGGATTCGGTTGGAATTATAAAAGCTCCTTCGACTCCTTCGTAAACTGGCAAAACTCTCACTGAAGATCCTTGAGAAATGTCCCACAATATCAGAACCTTGTCACGTCCGGAACTAAGAATTAGAAAAAAATAGTTATTAATTAACTACGAATTCAATTGTCTGGATTTTAGTAATCTATTCTTTGTTACCTAAGCATGTGCACCCCGTCCTCGTGAAAAGAGAGCGAAGTAACTTTACTGAAGTGACCATTTAATAACAGTTTTTGCTCCCCTTTTTGTATATTCCATCCGTGAATTTTTGTGTCGTCACCAGCAGCAAAGATAAGTTGTTTTTTAGAATCCGGGTGGAATGCCAAGATACTAGAAGAAAAATGAATAAGACGCGAGTATGAAAAAAGAAAATAGAATATTATAGAATGCTGAATACACTATTTACCTGACAACACCTTGAACGCCTTTTAAATTATATGTACAGGCGTGATGCTCTAAATTCCAAAGTCTAACACTGCCATCACTTCCTCCGGAAGCCATGATTGGACCTCCACTGGAAAAAGCTATTTGGGCCACTGGCCCTTGGTGGATGGATTTCCACATCTTTTCCAATTTTGACTCTGTTGAAAATCGAAATTGTTTCATAGATGACTAACATATACGGTGAATAATAAAGGACTATTTCAGGAAAGATTGATGTAATAAAAATATGTTTGGAAATAAATTACCCTGCCAGTTCCATAATTTAAAAAGACCACTTTTGTGCTGAGTTACGACTGAAATATCGTCAGAACTAAGGGCAAAGCTATTGATAGGATCTTCTTCTTGGTCATTTTCGGACTTTCCGATAGTAGATTTAATTAAACCTTTATTTACTGATAATACAGAGACGGCTCCTTTGTTTTGACAAAATAGATGTTGTCCGTCTTTGCTCCACTGAAATAATAATCAAAGGTAAGAAATTTAGTTTTTACCTACGTTAAATGATAGAATGCGATACAATTAGATACTGATGTACCTGTTTTTGAAATAATTTAATTGAATTTTTTTTTGAAATTACAGTCCCCACAATAAATTCTGTTACATTATCTATTTTCCTTCCAAAAAATACTTGAACAAAATGTACGCGATTTTTTCAAGTATTCAGCAACTAAAATTCAGAATTTTGAGCTTATTTATTACCTTAATTGAATACTTAATTGAATTCTGATGAAAAATTATCATTCCGTAATAACAATTTCTAGCAGAGGTTTATTTCAACAAAAAGTTGAAACAATATTACTTTATGTGTGAAGTTTCGAGCATTTGAATTGAAGGAAAATAAGCTTAGCTACAAATAAGAATATACAATACAATTTTTTTAGATTCTATCAAATATAAAAGTTCGAACGTTCTATACTTCAAGTTTAAGAAATGTTCAAAAAATATAATAATTTCATAATTTAATTATCTACAACTATTTTAAAAATTCAATCTTTTTACACTAGAAGAACGTTGCAACTATGTTCTATTATGTTTCTCATAATCGTAAGCACTATTTGTGTTTACGACTATGGGAAAATTCGTTATTATTTTTCAGCGTTATTATAATAAAATTTAAGATATATTTCAATGTATTGTATTACTACGATTAAGCTTTTACCCAGTTATTGGCCTCGACAGTTAGGCATTATTTAAAATAAATAAAAAAGATAAAATAATTACAATATAGAAAAACATAAAATTAATTATGAATCAGAGAATCTTCGAAGTCTATGTTTACGAGTTACGAGGAAGAAGACGTTTATAGGTTAGGTTTCATTTTATAACGCCATGTCCCCGCAAGTCATTCATCATCCAGATATTATATATCAATTTATGCTAAAGCTTACCAAAATATTTCCTCCAGTATAAAAAGCTCCATGCTGAGATTCAACATCAAAGCTGAAAAAGAAAAGATTGGTTAAATTAGTTACCATAACCTCAAAATGATATCAAATTGTTTCGATCTTCTAATATCTTTAGAAAAAGAGATAATAAGATAATAACTTACGCTTCTTTCAATGTAGATTCACCCATGCTCGCTTTCGAATTAAAGTTATTCAAGAAGTAAGTGGAACATTCGTTTTTTTTTCACTTTTTTAGAGCAGAAACGATCATAAATAGGATAAATAGACCCACGTGATTTTCTGCCGCTCTGCGCTGCGACGTCTGCTCGGCGAAAGGTTTTTGTCGTCTGCTTGGTGCTTGAGTTTATTGCATTGCCTTGACTGACTTCAAAAAGGAACGATAAATCCCGTTATAATAAAATCTGATCCTATAGAAAAACGAGGACTAAAAATTATCTTCTAATAAATGATAATTGTCCCATCCTCATAATACAAAAAAAACACCAAATCCTCAGTGTAAATATAACGGTACATTAATATCTAAAATATATATACCTATACTTTCATTAACTAAAAACTCATGGAAGGGTTTGAAGTATAATGCATAAAATTCACTCTTCTAAAATAAAAATTTACCAGTCCACTATAGGCACTCTAATCTCTATATGAATAGCGGGATTTGTTGACTATTGTAAAAAAAATCAATTTGTTTTTAATTGAAAAGAAAAGACACGAACTTAATTTAAAAAACGCAAAACCGTCGTGCGAAACTGTATATAGTTTCCGTTCGTAACAAAAAATACAGAAAAAATTGTGAACAAAAATAAATCGGTACATAACTCATCCAATAATTTTAGTTTGGAAAACATTCATAAAACCCTGAAAGCAAAGAAAATCACGAATAAAATCCGAAAGTCGTTTATTTACAGAATGTATGACAATCCTCACACTATAATTTTTAGTTTTAACCATTCTTCAATAATTTCCATTTATCGCCACCTGAAATGGGCGTAAGCGCGATTAGCTTCGCACTGTTTGTGTAATTCGTGTTTTCTCTTCACAACGGAACCCTGAAAAAGAAAGCAATAATAAAATAATAATAAAATATAAAATAGAATACAAGAACAGCCAAATAACAAAATCTCCATATACCGTATTAGCAGCTGCATCCATCAATTCTTTACCCAAACTTGTCCCTAAATGTACTGTGCGCTCCTTACTTTTTGCGGCTTCTATTAACCAATTCATTGACAAAAAACGTGCTCGTTTCCATGTTAAAGGATGAGGAACTTGGTAATGAACGCCTCCTCTCCTTAACTTTACAAGTTCCAAAACAGGCGTGGTGTTCTCTACAGCTCGATGAAGAATTATGACTGGATCTAGTTCAATCTCCATTCGCTCTTTTTCTGTCTCTGCTATGTTGAATTTTTCAATCTGAGTCCTTTTTATGTGTGCAAAAGCTGCTCGCATCACGTTTCGGGCTGCAACCTTTTTCCCTTCTCTCATAATGTAATTCGTAAACTTACTGTAATAAATTTCAATTTACTTATTCATAGCTCAAAAAAAATCAATATAAAAAAATACCTAACGCCTAAAGTGAGGTCTATTATTCATTATTGCATACCAAACGACAAGATCGTGAAACTCGGAACTGGTTTCGGAGGTAAATGCAGGCTTTATAGATTTAAGAGCCAGTGTTTTCAATTCTCCGGTTTCCTGGAGTTCTTGTTGTTCCTCTTCCTTGTAAATTGGTCTCTTCATGTGTTGCGGAAATACACTGTATTGCTTTTTAGTGTCACCTACAATGATTCTGTAATGTTAAATAACAATTAGCTGAAGACTTCAGAAATTCAGGCTGCACATAATATTCTATACATTAAACTAAGTAAATATTTGGAACTTAATAAATTATAGATAACGATTTCGATTCCCAGCAAAGAAACAGGAATCAGGATACTAATTTATACATATAACAATTATAATATTTGTGTTAAGTTTCTTGAGCCTCAATAACTCAAACTAACATTGGAAAAATATAATTAAATTAGGATAGCAAGACCACTCAGACAAATATTTTGAAACACTTAGAGGTTATGTGTCAAATTGTAACCCCGACTTCTTCAGAATAAATCAATTAACATACAAAAATATCATTAACACAATTTGAAATCAGACATCTTAAATCATTTCTGCTGAATACTTTACCTCTCCAATCCTTTAAACCTTTCGTAAACAAATACTCGTGTGATAAGAGTTCGGAGCGAAGCCATTTTTAGGGCATAAACTTTCAAAATACAGGAAAAATAAATTCTAACAATAGATAAATAATGAAAACTAAATCACTGTTCACTTTGATAGAATAAGAATGGGGGAATTGCAGTAAAATATAGGCAGCAATGTGAAAATTTTTTACTATTTCGGGGACATTTCCAACGTTGTCTAAAATCTTTACGTCTCTCCAGTTCCGCGTTCCTCACAATTCTATTCCGCAGTTCCGCTTCCTCTGTCGACTACCTATTGATAGTTGGTAAATTTTGCTCTTTCGTCGGTTTGCAAGTATCACAGAAAATCAAGTGTAGGGAGTTTCGTTATTGTTGTTTATAATCGCTTTTTATTTTTGGTGCACATTTACTAAAGAACTTGATAAATAATGCGATCAGTGCAAGACGCATATGCCAAGTTGATAAACCCTTGCGGGGAAGGCTCCTAAGGAGCGCCTTGACAAGTGGTTTCTACTCGAGACAGCCAGACGTTTAGACAGCTCGCGATGGCTGAAAATCAGGGAAACTCGAACCAAATCAATCAAGGTACATGTATTTTACATTGCATATTCTTCCGATAGTCTTCCAGGCTAATTTGGTCAATCCTAACCTGGCGGATTAGCCTGGACGAGTCTGATATTGTTCCTGACTTTATGCGAATTTCACACCTTTTGTTTGTTTACTTACGCGTAGAATCGATTTTTGACAATTCATTTAGGAAAACTTTCGTTTGTATTTATTTATTCAACTAGTCTTTAAACATTGCATTCTGAATCCTTAATTATTGTTACTATCTTGTTTTAACAATCTGCGCATTCATATAATTTGTAAATACTCTCTGCAATAATCAACTTATGTTATAATAATAATTATCATTGTTATTATTATTATTATTATTATTATTATTATTATAAAAAGAATTCAATTATTGAGGAATATGTTTCGAATTGGAATAACCAATTCTAATAATTTTTTTAAGACCACAGCTTCTAACACGTGAACAGTCAATGCATTTTGACGTTATCAACCATTAAGAATTAAATAAGATTTTGTAGAGATGCTCTACATATTTCCAAATTTCAAGTATTTAGAATTAGATACGTTTATATTAAGAGATTGTAAACGTATACCGGAGAAAATCTGGCTATTTGTACCACAATTTTGGTACGATTAGCCTTTTTAATTTGAATTTCGATAGCTGTAAAAAGCTTCAAATCTTACGAAAAAAATTGTACAGTGTAGTCATTTTTAAAACTGTGCAATTTTGGACATTTTCTCCTAGAAACTCTCTGTTTTGAATACCACAATTTAAAAGTTATTGGAATATTTTTACTATATAATTTTAACTAGATATTTACTCTTTAAGTTTGTGAAAAATTATTTTCAAGAATATAAAACTTAAATTTTGAAGCATAAAAATATGGGTAACTAAATTTTCGATTTTGTCTGTTGTCCATTAACTTGGAATACATTAGGAAGTTTAAAGTGCCTTATTTATATATTCTTCTTGATTGAGAATCTTAATTTTGCTCTTCCTTTTAAAAAAAAATCT
Organism: Neuroterus valhalla; assembly: GCA_011762715.2. Taxonomy (NCBI): domain Eukaryota; kingdom Metazoa; phylum Arthropoda; class Insecta; order Hymenoptera; family Cynipidae; genus Neuroterus; species Neuroterus valhalla. The sequence continues at coordinate 428,703 of WSXT02000030.1, forward strand.
CGATCCTAAGAGAATGCTTTGAAAGTATTTATTGAAAATTGAACTAAAAAATTGTATGTATATGAATTACTGTTCTTTATTCTTAAAAAAAGAAGTTTTGTTTTCACTTTTTCGTTGTTAAAAACTCTTCGTCAAACTGATATTTGCATTTCGTCCTTTCTAAATTTAGAAATGTATAACCAAATGCGGTATCAATGGAGATCATCTAGTCCATCAGGTCAGTGAAACATTTGCTGAACTGTTTAATTTGAATGTTCAAATTACGTAAGAATGTGAAGATACTATTCGTATTTTGCATTCAAAATTGTGTTACAAAGCAACTGGAAAAATCTTGAAATTATTTCAGAGACTTTCTTGATTTGTTTGAAAATAATTACTTTATTAGAATTAGGCACATTCAAAAAGAATGGGGAAATCTCATTTCACCAGTCATTCAAAATCTATTAACTTGAAAATCGCTCTATTGACTTCATTGCAAAACAATTTTTCTAGATAATATGAAAAACATTCGAAACAGTTGTAAGAGTTACAAATTTCTTATTGACAATCATAAGATTTACTAGACTTATAGTCCCATGGCAAATTCGTTGTTGTAAAATGTTGTATATATGTATAGATAAGATAGTAATTTGGACTGAAATTAAATTTGCTGTTGTAGGATCTAGTAGAGCATTTACTTTCCAACGAATGGACTTCCGATCGAATAACGACGTTGAAAATGATGACTCTGGTACGGTCTTTTTAACAATTTCTAGTACTCGGCCTAGGAACATGGAAGACTGTCTCTAATTTGATTTTTTTTGTAGAAAAAAGAAGACAATTGAAACTAAGTTTCCAAACACAAGGGAGCAGCAAATCATTCTCTAATTCTACCAGTTCCACTCTTTCAAACTCTGCTGCCCCATCATCATGCCCACCCATGTTCGTATATTTTTTTCTTTTTTACGTTTACGCTCTTACATAATATGTATTGTGGCCTAATATTAAATTTTGCTTCAATAAATTTCTCATTTCTACAGAGCACCACGGCCAATCTTACCATTAGCTCTACCCAAGCTACCTGCAAGGCCCAGGCCTGTGGCACCGCCAGAATATGTTCCTGACAAAGCCAGGTCCGATAATTTTGCTGAAAAAACAATTTTTAATTAATATACTGCAATTGATCCACTGTCATCATTCTTTATTTCATATTGATCTCAGTTTTTGGTAAATACCATTATTACAATTATTTTATCTTGATTGCAGGGAGAAATTAAGAATGTGCCAGTCGATGCAAAGTACGGGAAAACTGCAATTGTCTCCCGATACTGTGTATGACTTTACCAGTGAGGACCTTCAGGATTTGGGGGAAATAGGAAGAGGCGGTTTTGGTACTGTAAATAAGATGATACATAGGATAAGCAATACCGTCATGGCTGTGAAGGTATGCTGAAAATTGGCTGAGAAGAGATTTTTAATAATTGAAATGTCAAATTTGGAAGAGAAATTGATTTTAATTTTAATTGCAGAGAATTCGTTCGACGGTCGATGAAAAAGAACAAAAGCAGTTATTGATGGATTTAGAAGTTGTTATGAAATCCAATGACTGTCCTTGCATTGTGCAGTTTTATGGGGCTTTATTTAAAGAGGTACGTTCATCATCCTATTTTATATATATGCAGATTTCACAACCTGCCACCTTTTTCACCTGATAGTCCCCTTTTCTATTGCTGACCCCTATGAGTTTCCTATTCAAAAAAACTTCCTGGAAGGTCCCCTAATTTGCATAAAGTTCCTCACCTAGTCTTCTATTTTCGATGAAAATTATAATAAAGTCTTGAGGGGATAATCACTTACGAAAGAGCTTACGGCGGTAAGCAAGCCATTTGCCCCCGCACTCATCAAGGTCATATTATCACCACAGATAGGAACCCATGTGCCACAAAATTCCCTTAAAGGATAACCTTGAAATTTCATTTTTGAGGAGTAGTTTGCTATAGTTTGTTGCCAAATATTTAAAAAAAAACTCTATTTTCATGTTTTGTTCCAATCAAAAGTTACATTTGAAAACGAAAAAGTTTATTGAACTAACAACAAATTGAATATATCGTTTCCATTTCTTATAGTGCTTGATTATTTCATATCGTTGGGAGAGTACCGATGATTTGCGATAAAATGTGAGAAATAAATGTTTAAACGACTAAAAGTTACGAAAAAATACACAAAAGTAATATTTACGAACAATATACCGCAAAATACTTTATCCGTGTTTAGTGGGTGGTTTTTGGGGCATATATTTAACTCCAATTTTTTATTTTTTTGAATCCAATTCTTTTTAGTAGTCTTATTGGTAACTATAGCATATATTTGGATTATTACTTTTTCATTCCATTTTCCCTCTCCATAGCTGTCAAAAAATTTAATTTCAATGTTTTCCTCTGGAGGCAGTTCATGTCACATGAGTGCCCATCCAAAATCTATGGTTGTAATATAAACTCGATACGTGCAGGAACAATTTTATCGCGCTTACCCCCTAGCCCATGCACAAATTTCTGGAATGTTTGTAAGATCTTTGAAATCTTAGTGAAATCTTCAAAATTTTGGTGAAGTTTTTGGAACTTTTTGATATTTGATCATTATAAAATATTTCTAATATCCACGTTTACAAAATTCAAAGTTTCTATTCAAAAACGGATTTATATAGCCCTAATCATTATTTATTTCTGACAAGTAAAAACGAGAGTAAGCACGAATTATTCTTGGATCCATCGAATGATGAATCAAATAGAAATTTCTTCCAGTAGATTAACGACTCCTGTCTTACAAATCGAAACTGCAAAATATCAATATTATAATAAACAAGTTAAAGATTATAGAAAAAAAAAGAATTTTCAAGTCTCATGAAACGTTTAGGCATTCCTTGAAATATATTAAGATCTCTAAAAAAAATTGCAATCTTTTGAAATCAACACATTTCAATTTTGATAACATAAATAATTATAAACGATGTAATATAAGAACAGTAACGCATTGTTTTTAGGTTGTTGAAAGTTGCATGAAACTCGATTCCTCTGATAAATTTGTGTATTTATTGTAATTTATGTACTTCCTGTAGTCTCTTCAAAGTCTCCCATTTTTCAATTCATAGTTCTCTAGTTACCCTAAAATATTCTTTAGGATAAGAGTGAAGCATGCACCTATATGTAGTTAAACATCTTCTGAGGTGTCACTAATATTCTTTCACATATCCATAAATAATCGACAGGGGGACTGTTGGATTTGCATGGAACTGATGGACACATCTCTTGATAAATTCTATAAATTCATCTACGAGAGTTTAAATGACAGGATACCGGAGAGTATTCTGGGAAAAATCACTGTAGCAACTGTAAAGGCGCTGAATTACCTCAAGGAAAAGTTAAGGATTATTCATCGAGACGTGAAGCCTAGTAATATTTTGCTAGACCGTCGTGGCAATATTAAGCTCTGCGATTTTGGGATTTCTGGACAATTAGTGGATTCCATTGCTCGAACCAGGGATGCTGGTTGCAGACCATACATGGCTGTAAGATTTGAAAATTCATCAACATTTCGGCCGAATTATCTGACTTGTATTCCTCACTTCATTAGCATTTTTTTTCTTATATGTAGCCTGAAAGAATAGATCCACAGCGAGCGCGGGGTTATGATGTCAGGAGCGATGTCTGGTCCTTAGGAATCACGCTCATGGAAGTCGCTACAGGATATTTTCCTTATCCAAAATGGAATTCCGTTTTTGAGCAACTGTACCAAGTGGTTCAAGGTGACCCACCAAGGCTGACGCCGAATGAGAATGGAAACCATTTCACCATGGACTTTGTTAACTTTGTAAACACGTGGTAATTATATTTTGGTTCTAAACAAAATGGTTCGAAAATTCAAGGCACAATTGAAGTTGAATGGTTTGATTATATCTTAAATTGAAGTATGAGAATAAGATGGAATTCAGACTTTTGGCTTATAACCATGATAAGTTTTCTGATCTTGGTGAGTTTATTCAATCAATACAGGCCTCACAGACTTTAGGATCCATGATTGTCTCTTCAATCTGTAAAGAATTTCTTTTACTTTGACCAATAGCTACATGAAAAAAAAAAAGTTATTTTTACTAACGTGGACTAATGCACTTGCTGAAAGCAATATTATACCTTCATTTCATACAACTATGGCAAAAAATGAAGCTGCAAAAATAGAAGACATTTTAGTAACTGTTTCTGAAGCTAAAAATTAAACTGGCACGTCTTGAATTGAAATTTGTGTTTAGGGTTTCGTATAAGAATTTATTCAAATCTCGTGCCAGCGTGTGTTAGTCAAATTTAACAAAAAAGTAATTTGGTGGGAAAGGAGAAGGGATATCTTTGGGGATAGCTTAAATTGAGAATTTGCATGTCGTGCAAATGGAAATCAATTATCGTTTCTTGCAGAGGATGCGGAACTAAGTTTATTTTTAGATAAAATGAATCAATATTATGTTTGATCAATTTTTTATTTAATTTAAAAAAAAGGGGATCAAGATGCACGGATAGCAGCTTTCGCAAATGTTGTCACGTTATCCATAAAACTCAAAACCAAGAATTTATTCATTTTTCTAATCGTGGCACAAAAAAAATTATCTAATTTTTTGAATATAGTGTTACCGTATCCGGGCACAAAAATTTTGGTAATTCATCACTTAATTCCGTTAACAATACATATATAACCTTTCGCGAGGATTCTGTGATTTATTCATAATGTTCCTCAAAAATAGAATTGATTTTTCACGCAAGCGTCACATGCGTCTGGTACCTAGGCTAAAAACTCTTACGTATTTTTTTGAGCGGAACCTATACAAATAATTGTTTAAATTGACATGCACTTCAAATTCCAAATTACGAATTTAATATGTAATTCAAAATGCTTCAAATTTTCCTATTCAAAATGTTCAGATTTTAATATTAAGACTGTTAATGTTTGAGGGATCCAAAAAAAATTGCTTTCGAGGTTTTCTTGTGTGGTGTTAATCTCTTTTATAAGACTTCGAATTGATAATTCGAATTTTGAAAAACCGTCCAATTTCTAAACCCTTGATATACGGCCTGTAATTATTCTTGTGACATTCAGCCAAGTTTCTTTCGGGGTAAGCTTAGTTCATTCGGTCCTAACCTCGTTTAACAACTGGGGATCAAGGGATTAATATAAAAAGTTTGAGTGAAGGATGCGATGCAGAAGGGAGACGGGATTAGTTTACAATCAATCTGGAAGTTGCGTGTCGTTCATTTAGACAAAACATTCTTTCCACGACACTGCTTCGACGCGGGTCGTTGATTAATCTCTCAGGTAATCACCCTAGGTTAATAGTTCCGCGAAGTCATTATAATAATCCACTAAGAAAACCTCTTCGCTCGGGTCCATGAGTATCCAAAATATTTTTTTTCAGTCGTCTCTCATATCCGATTTTCCTCCCCTCATTTCTATCCTTGAATACATCTTTTGCTTCTCTAACATCTACACGCCTTTTCATTCAAGCGCTTATGTTCCTTTGACGTTAAATTCCTCTTCTCTTTATTCTTATTCACACACTGCATTCATTTTTTCTTTGTCCCTTCTTTGAGTCAAAGCCAAACCATGTCAACAAATGTCTTTCACTCTTGTCAAACAATGTTTCTTCTACACCAAATTCTTTGAGAATCGACTCATTACTTACTTTTTCATTCTTTCGAGGCCTTTGTGGTGATGAAAATACCCTAGAGAAAAATGGTGAAGTTCTGAGGGAAGAGAAGCAAGAAGGCAGCAGGTTTTCCAAATAGTAATTCTTCTCACTTTTTCCTCTCCTGGTAACTTCATCAATTAGGTTTGCAAAATTTTCGTTATTCGTCCGAAAACTGACAGAATATTTAATCAGAAATTTTATTCTGTCCGTATTGTATATTAACAGAGTTCTTGTTAGGTTTCTGAACCTTTGAATCGGTTTGAAGTTGAATCTTAAAATATTTAACAATTTTATGAAGAAATCAGAATAAGTCGAGATTGATCCGATTAGGGTTTCGTGATGCAAACCCAAAATCAGTACTCATTTACATATGTGAAACTAACCGATATCTAATTTTTGTTTCAGTTTGCTCAAGGAGGAAACTCAACGTCCAAAGTACAATAAGCTCCTGGAGTATCCATTTATAAGAAAATCCGAGGAAGCATCAATAGATGTTGCTGCTTACATAGGCGGCGTTTTGGACAATATGGCTAATAACGGTGTGACACCCTTCACCACTAATCAGCCTTAAATGAATAAACGAAGAGGAAATAATGAAAAACGAAAGCCGATAAGAAGTTCGTTGAATAGTCAACGTTTTCCCGTTGCTGGAACCTGCATTTTTCACCCCCATCGCCGATGTTATACGTAGGGAAGCAAAGCGCTCCGTTATAGAATAGATAGTCAACGGCGAGGTCTTTGTTTTCTCGAAAACTCGTATGCATAGCGGGTAGGGGGTTGTTAATCACGATATATAATTAGACAAGAAGTGAACCTTTCACTTCTAGCATAATTTCCTACCAAAATTACCACAGAACACACCATTGTGTATACCTCCTATTTCTTTCACCTGCAAAGTAAACTCTATATCATCTCCAGATCAAGTCCTCGTAGTCCCTCCACGAAAATTTAAGTCGACTTGGAGAATCCTGAACTCGGTGACCCACGAGGATTGCCTTGGATGTGACGTTCCAACATCCGTGTTTTTGTAATGATCATACGACTCAAAGGTATAGTTTGCTAGAGCAGTACAAAGTACACGATTCAATGTTCGTTCTAGCGATTTTATTATGTAGGTCAAGCTTATACCAACGTTCTATGAACAGAGTATTGTAATGTAAGAGATAATAAAATACTGAATATGATGCATTGCGACTGAACATCGCTCGACTATTATTTTAACATAGTCTCTCTTTTTCGCCAAAGAATCTACTACATTGCAGGGTTGGCCGAAAAAGCAAAAGTTTTTGAATTCCGGAAAATCACGGTGCCTTCAAGTTTGTGTATGTTATAAGTAGTTTATCCTGAAAATTCAAGCCCTTTAAGAAAGAATAATCCAGCTATCGAAAGCGTATTAAATTTTTATGCAGTGAACGGCACAAACTTTGGGTTTTACCTGATACATTTATAAGTTTGCATGACTCTTTCCTACCAGAATTGATAGTCTTCATTATTTCGAACATATCCTGTATGACAAAAATGAGAAATTTATTCTGAAAGACTACATAATTCCATTAAGTACTTACTAGAAATGTGTCAAATTTAAGATTTTTGTTTCACGCACCCTTAAAATTCATGGATGATATAATTACATGTAATGTACTATGTACATGTGTACTATGCAATAGTTGGACATTTCGGTCATAACTGTGTGAAAATATATTCTTTTTTCAGTTTGAAAACATCCGACTGTTTCAAAGTAATTTAAGAGGAAAAAATGTAAATTTTAGACGTAATGTAGACTGCGAATTCTAGTACGCAAAAGTCATCCAAATTTATTCACGTAAGAAAAAATTTTGCGTTCTTCTGTTTTTGAACCTTCAATACGCTTGCGATAGCTGGATTTTTTTGACAGACTGGAATTTATCGGATAAACGACTTGTAACATACACATAGTTTTAGCTCACGTGGTTTTTTGAAATTGAAAATACTTGCTTTTTTGACTCATCGTAGGCTACAGCCAACTGGGATAATATTATGGGAAAACAAGAATATTTTATTTTTTCCCCGCTTTTCTATACGTATAAATGGTGGCGGAATTTTTATGAACTTAAGTCAGCGAGGTTTACTTTTTGTATTATGTTCTTGCTTTTTTTGTTACTAATCTAGTTTAAAATGTGGTTGAAATTAAATAATAAACCAGACGAATTTTGGATTGTGTGGTTCTACATTCAAATAATTGGAAATTTTGCACTCTCAAGTTGAGGAAATTAAAAGTAGTTGATCAATTTTTGGATCAGGCATTTCCAAATTATTGTAAGCGTTTCAAATTGAGTTATTTCACTGATTTACAAAGATGTTTTCATAATCAGTCATAATTTTTGCATTTTGTTGAAGCGCGAAGAAAATGTTCATTTTTTATCATTTCCCTGGTCGGTGATATGTATCTAGAATTTCAAACTAAAATCAAATAGAAATCTAGAATATTTGAATACAAAAGCTTAGACAATTTCCAATAGTTGAGCCATTTTTCTAAACATTTTTTAAGAATAATGATTTTCCGAATCGAATTTCAATATTATGAATTAAACTGAAGAATCAAAATGTAAAAAACTGGCTCTCCAATTCTGGAAGTTTTTAGGAACAACTCTGCATCAAACTCCATTTTGAAAAAAAAATTATTTATTGCGAGTAAAATTCTGCTTTTGCACCATATTTTGAGGTATATATTTGAGCGAGAATTCATTGCGAATTCAATCGTGAGACAATTCAATGCCATAATTTTATTAAAACGATGGTGCGTTGACTTATGGAACCTGTGGGTTGAAGTTCATTTACCGGAACGCAACGAATAGAAAAAGGAAGGGAAAAGTGCTTGTCTTTTGAAAAATTTTAGTTATCCTTATTCGTTTCCTTTTTTTAAAAATAATATTCATTTTACTCCATCTTATATATTTTTTTGATAGTATTTCCTATGGGATTTTTCCAATTAATAGATTCTTCCATGTTAATTTCCTTTCGATTTACTGGTAAAGATGTTTTAGAAAAAACGAGAAAATAATCTTATTTAATTTTATTGATTGTTTCTAATGATATTAGAAATACCTCACATTTCTGTGAAAAATTATAAGAAGATTTATTTAGAAAATTAGGAATTTTCTTATAAATTTCTAATTCTATCTTAACTAATCTAAGATGATTCTACTGTAAATTAGGATCATATAGTTAATATAGTACTTCTACAATTTCCTTTCTCATTTCCAGAAACGTTGAAATCTGTTCTAAATATTTGTGAATCTAATTGTTTCATTGAGTGAGTGCAAATTTTCGAAATACTCTTACAAATATTCGATCTGTCATTCGCCTGCACTTGTATTCATCAGTCTGTATTTTCTAGTATGCATTTTATACGTTTTTTTTTTTTGAAAATTTAAAGTTTTTTGAACTTTTTGACATTTCCTATAACTCTTGAAACATTTTGCTCTTACTTTTATTAAACATTTGTTGGGCATTGAGAATAGCTTTTATTCATTAGGATTGAAAAATGTCCACCTTCCTCAAATGGGCTTGTAATTTCAAATTATTCATAGTCATTCATAATTATTCATTATATATATAGTATTTATTTCAACAAATCCATGGAAATAAATTTTTTAGAGTATCTCGGAACGATTGACAATTTTTGGAAATAATCAAATCTGTATTAGGTGTTCTTAATTATCAAATTCGATTATTCGATGTGTCCCCTATGGTTTCAAATTTTCCTCGTACCTCCCGCTATACCTTTACGCACCCTACCACTGCCCTAATGGTAAGTGGGACCTACAGATTAAGGTGGGTTCCAAACCACCAAGAACAACAGCTTTGAGTACTTAGAGTAACCTTTTTCTCAAGAGGTACCGGCACCACGACTCTCCGGAGATGAATACTCCCTGAATGCTATAGGCAAGTGTCCACCGCGTCGGCCGCCGAAGCTATTCCAGACTGCGAGGCGGTAATCGAACCCACAACCAGCTGGAGTGGGTCCAAAGCTCATATGACTTAGCCCATCATCACTAAGCCTATAAATTTATAAATTTTTTTGAAACTTTATGTTATTTAAATCATATTTTTTTATGAGCTTGGCGCATTGTGAAAAAAATTGAAAATTTCGTATGTGTGGAATTCTTTGGGAACTTTTTAAACATATTTTATTGAGCATATTTGAAACATCATACTTAGAAATTAGGTCTCATTTTCCTTGTTTCTATGATGTGAGAATTGTTTATATAAATCATGATTCAGAAAGTATTAGAATGGACCGAATTTTCACAACTCAGTTTTTTAACGGATCCAGACTTAGGCTTTATACCCCTCCCCGCGCCCAAAAACCTATACGCTGGAATGGTGATTCAAATGAAGAGTGAAGTTCAACCTGAAGATCGCTCAAGATTCACCCACACAACCGAAAATTCTACGTGGCGAAATGCTTTAAAATATCTGATCTAGGTATAGTATAAATGATTCAATATCTCGGTATTCAATGCGTTATTAGTAAATTTTCAAGCTCAGAATCATGAATCAGACGATATTGAGAATTTAAACTTGCATTGCGAGACCTAATGGCTGATGGCCATCTAGCGAACTAAGTAACATGGCTGCCGCTAGGCTTGGCGTAGCATTGTTTACAAGCGTGATGCACTTGATTTAACGCGATACTAATTAATTACGTGCCAGAATAATTAGTTAAAAGTAAATGAGAAGTTAGCAAGGATAATTCAAAGGTTGAAAAGTGGAATTCTCACGGGACCATAGTAAAGGGAACGATACTCGCAAAGGAAGTGTGTGCTGTGTTGTCAATTGTGACTCAAAAAAAAAGTTAACACTAATTTTTTAGTTTCCACAAAGTACCAAAATTTGGTAGTGGTGCTGTTTCAGTAAAAAATATTGTTGAAGAAAGTATTGTTGTTGATAAACGTTCAGAGTGGTTCAGAATTATATGCATGCTAAAGCCCTGCAGCAGCCATGTTTTGTTTTGATACAGCAGCGCCTCTTTGCCCGCGGTAGACATTTTCTTTGTTAATACTTCCTATGGTAATTATAAGAGAAAGCTATGATAAGAGTGTTTTTGATTCTAAAAAGAGTTAGAGGGAATTCAAATGGTGGTTCCGCTGCGTTTTTTGTGTAAATAACATCTCTTGAGACGTTAGCGCGCACGCGCGATATGTGGAAAAAAGAACGAGGTCTTTGTACGAGTTTCAATAGCTGATGAACCTACACCTACAGATTGCTTATGGCTCGTCTGCACCAAGTGGCGAACGCGGGGGGTTTGGAAGTTCACCCCCCCCCCCCCATATTTCTGGAAATCCGAACATTGGATTCGTACGTTTCAACGACGAACTGGTGTCAAAAAATTTTTTTCATAAAACCCCCCCGAAAAAATTGTCTGCGTTCGCCACTGTCTGCACCCCTTCCATTCTCACGCGGGTGCTCACGATCACTAAGTCTGTGGATTTTTTCGATTCAAAAGTATTGAAAAAATATATTAAAAACTGAAAATTGATTAAAAATGTCATTTTTAGTGCTCAATTAAAGTTTTCTCCTCAGGAACTTTTTTATTTTAACAAAGATGACTCATTGATAACAGTAATTTTTTCTAATTTTAGTCTGCAAGTATTTGTGGAGATCATTTTCAGTATTTCAAAGGTGGCGTCTACTCGTCCCTAATTTTGGGACGACTAGTCATATTTTCACTTTTCGCTAGTCGACCCTAAATTTGGGATGACTAGCCCAGTATCATCATTCGGCTAGTCATCCCCAAAACAAAATATTTATTATAAACTTTACTCCTTTTCAGTGCACAAAAATGAGCAAAATAAGTCTATTTTCACAAGTTGGCTAATCGTCCGGCAAAATTCTAAAAATGCAATTATCGTTTTTGAAATGGAAATCCCGCCCTCATGAGAGTTGAGAAAAGAAGAAGGTATGTGACCTAAATTATTCCTAAAACTAGTCACAGCCGTGACTTCCCCCTCCACGAGATTCGGGAAAAGAGGAAGGTATGTAACCAACATTAATTCTACGACAGGTCATAAGGGTACCTTCCTGACCCCACAAGATATGAGAAAAGGGGAAGATATGTCACCCACATTATTTCTATGATCAGTCACAGCGGTGACTTTTCACTCCCACAAGATTTGGGGAAAGGGGAAGGTATGTAACCTGCATTAGGTCTGTGACAAGTCAAAGGGGTATCTTCCTGACCCTACAAGATATGGGAAAAGGGGAAGATATGTCACCCACATTATTCCTATGATCAGTCACAGCGGTGACTTTTCACCCCCACAAGATTTGGGGAAAGGGGAAGGTATGTAACCTGCATTAGGTCTGTGACAAGTCAAAGGGGTATCTTCCTGAC
>WSXT02000030.1:448717-478552 GCA_011762715.2 Neuroterus valhalla
CATGAGAATAAATTGTTTGACTTATTACTCACTACAGGAAGCTGTACTTACAATTATCTAGTCTTGAAAAAAATGGTGTCAAAAATTTTCAAAATTCTCCCCCTCTTTTATTTTTGATCCAAAATAGCTGACGAACGAACTTGACCTTCAGTTTCTGACACTGAAAGAGTATACCAAAGGCCAATCAAATCGATTAGATTCTTCGAAAGTTATCGTGCTCACAGACAGACATACAGACAGACACATTCGTAAAAACCTGTTTTCCGGGTTCAGGGGGTCTCAAAACGTCGACATTTGACAAAAACTGGGGAGGGTCAAATTTTATACAAATCTAATACCATCTCTGATGAGAATGTAAAAAAATCTTTAACTGGAAGAGTTGGGTTTCAAAGAGATAAATTAACTTTTACTGAAAACGATTATTAATTGAAAAATTGATTACTCAAATTTTAAATTAAAAAAAAAAAGCATGTTCAACTAAAAAAAATATATTTTTAAAAGGAACTATGGAATTCGCAATTGGAATAAGTTAAATTTCCAGTAAAAAAAATTACCTATAACAAAAAAAGACTGTCAAGTAAATTATTACATTTATGCACAAAATGACGAAGAATCAAATGAAATTGTAAATTAGTAACTGAAGTAGTTGAATTTTACACCAGAAAGACGAATGTTTAACTGAGATGATGAACGTTTAACTAGAATAGTTCATTTTCGACAACAAAATTAATTTACACCTAAAAAATACAATTTTGCATCAGAAAGGTTGAAATTCGAACCATAAAAATAAAAATTCTCAAACAAAAAGTGACATTTTTGTCTTGAAAAATTAATTTCAAACTGAACATAAGAGTTTTCACCTAGATGAATGTTCGACTAAAACAAAAAATGTTTGACTGTATAACTTCGATTGTTAACCGTAAAGAAGGATTTTTGAAGAATATTAACTTCCAAAGAAAAAGATAAATTCCTACAAAAAATCGATTTTTCAACAAAATATGTGAAGTTTCAAAGATATAATCATTTTCTTAATTCAAAAAGATAAATTTTCACCGAAATGTCGAATTTTGAACCAGAGAAGATAAATTTTTCACTAAAAATGAATGAGTTGAATTTCCAGTTGAAGTAATTAATTTTCGATCAAAGAAATTCTCAAAGAAATAGTTTAATTCCCAAATTAAAAAATCAACATGTTGGCCTAGAATAAATATTCATTTTTAACACCAAAAAAACGGTATAGGCTTCAAAAAAAAATTATTATTAAAAAATCAACGTTCAACTAAATACTCGAATTTACGGAAAAAAGATAAATTGATTCTTAAGAAAGTAATCATACAATTTCATAATTCAAGGATACATTCTTCTTCGGAACACTACTTCTACTCTATTTTCTTCTTCGGAATACTACTTTTACTCTAAAGACTGCTTGAAGTACTCTATTTATTTGAAATAAGGAAAAGGAAACTTTAAAATCGCGACGAATTTCGGATTGAAGGAACGATTCTTTTAAATTCCTCTCTTCTAAATCCAAATAATAATTAGTTCAAAAAGTTCACGTTCCAAGTAAAAAATTCCCTGTTCCAAGTGAAATTATACTTTTTCACTGAAACTTCCTGCCCTAAAATAAAAACTATTATTATTTCCTGCAATTCTCTGTCCCAAGTCAGATAAATGACAAAAAACAAATAAAACGTGATCAATACATTTTTTTTTAATTAAGATAATAATTCTTTCTGTGTATCGGGCTATCCTCAACTCGATTATCAAATTTGAGTCAGCTAAAAAAATCTCACAGAGCAAGAAATTCGCAAAACGCTTTTCTTATAATGGAAAAAGAAGAAATTCTTCCTCTCATGACGTATGGACATATTTCAATATTTTGGGAATCAGATTAAAGGAGCGTTACATTTTTAATAGTCTAGGTTGAGTCAAGTAAATTCCCGGTTTTTAAATTGAACTCCCTGTCATTTCCCGGTTTTTTCCCAGTCAATAAAATTCCCAGTTTCTCGGCCAAGTCGATACCCTGTTTAATCTCTTGGCTGAAAGTTGAACTACTTTGTTGAAAATTCACTTTTTTGGTTGATGATTCAACTGTTTGGTTCAACATTCAACCACAGCGCTCTTTTCTTGCTTTTTTGGGATGGAAAATACATTTTTCTGATCGAGATTTCAACTGTTCACTTTTGGTTAAAAAATGATATTTTTCAGTTGAAAATTCAACTATTTGGTCGCTTACTTTTTATCACGAAGTTCGTCAATATAGTTGAAACTTCATCTCCTTGGTTGCATATCTCTTTTGTTGAAGTTTTTTTCTCGAAGATTCATCACTTTAGTTGAAAATTTATTATTTTTCGTTGCAAATCGATATTTTTAATTGAAAATTCATGTTTTTGATTCAAAATTCATATTATTGTCTGGAAATTCAACTATTTTTCAGAAATTTTAATACTTTTATGGATATAGAACTATCGGATGGAAAATTTACTTTTATTGTAAAATCATATTTTTTGGTAAAAAATCCAACAGTTTTGAGCATTATTTTTCTTATTATATAAATTAATCCAACCATTTCTCCACAATTTTGTTGGAAGTCAATGTAGATATTTGGTTGGAAATTACCATTTATGTTAGAAGAACATATTTTCTTCGAAAATTTAGCTATTGTGTTAAAAAATGAAACTATTTATCCGCGCATTAAAATATTTCGTAAAAAATTAACTTCTGTTGACAATTTCGTATTTTTGGATTCTTAACTACACAAATTTTGTTGAAGATTAATGTATTTTGTTAGAAATTCATTTTTCCTAGTATAATATCCATCTTCTTAGGAAAATGTTCACCTTTTCGACTTCGAAATGCAACAATTTTGTTAAAAATTCATCTTTTTGTGACAACATCAATCTTCATGGTATCAAATTCATTTTCTTTTATTGAAAACTCAATCATTTGATAAAAAGTTGAACTACTTTGTGAAAACCTAACTTTATCAAAATTTACCTCTCTAGTCGGAAAATTCGTTAGTTATTTGGTTAAATGTCAAGATTTCAGCGAGAAAATTTAAGTATCCCGTTTCTGTATGATGATGTATAAAACTATTCTGTTTAATTCTTTTTCACTGAATTTATTTGGTCAATGTTTCTTCGTTTTTCTTGTTGAAAATTTTTTTTTCGTATTCTTTCAACAGTTTTAATTACATAGATGATGAAATGAGTCAAACAATAACTTCCAGACAAGTTCAACTATTTTTAACTTGTTTTGAACTAGTCTGGAAGTTGTCGTTTGACTTTCGCTATTATTTATGTAATTAATACATATAGAAACGTTTATTTTATGCGAGATTCAACATTTTCATCCTCTTTTTCTTCAATTCATAACAGTTCCAATTTTGTTTGAAATATATGAGTTTTGGTCGGAAATTCAACTATTTGGTAAAAAATTTGTGTAACCCTTGAAAAATCCACCATGCGGATTGAAAAATTGTTTGAAACAAATCTTCCTTGATTACAAATTCATCTTCCTAGTTGAAAATGAACTTTTTTGTTAACAATTCTTACTTCTACGTTGAAAATTCGTCTTTTGGTAGAAAATTGATATTCCTGGTTGGAAACTGATCTTTATAAACTAACAATGCAGCTTTTCGGTTGATAACTCAACGGTCTCATTTTATCTTTTCAAAAAGTAATTAAATCAAAAGGTATTAATATTTTCTAGTGAAAAAGTAATCTTTGTCGGTTGTAAAATCATCCTTCTTGGTTGATAATCAATTTCCTCGTCAAAAAATTATTTATTTTTGTAGGCTGCAAATTCAGCTTTTTAGCTAAGACTTAAAATTAAAATTTGTTTATTTTGCTAAATCAGTTTCTGTTATGGGAAAATTTGGATTTTTTGCTGAAAAGTGAAAAGGTAATCTTCCGGAAATATTTCTTCTTTTGGATTGAAAAATGATGAAGACTCATCTTTCTTGGTTCAAAATGAACTTTTTTTGTCAACAAATCTAGTCAACAGGTTGAAAATTCGTCTTTTGATAAAAAATTGATCTTTCCGCGGTAAAATTAATATTTGCAGGCTTTAGTAAGCTATTTAGTAGAAAATTCAAGTACTTCGTTAGGAGTTTATTATTTTGTTGGAGTCGTCTTTTTGGGTCAAAAATTAAACTTTCTTGTTCAAAATTCACTTTTCTAGGTTGTGAATTCAACTATTCAGTTGTGTATGCAACTGCTTCGTATAAATTGGATTTTCTTTGGTCTCGTTAGGTTGTAATCGCCCGAAACTGGTAACTAAGTTTATCGACGACCCCTTACTAGATTCAACTCAAATATTGGTACCATGTCAGTAAGCCGTTTTCCAGAATCTGTTCTCGTTCTAACAAACATGTTGAGCTGCTTAACCATATCTTGATCCCCAGCTGACTTACGTCTTTCCCTCGAAATTTGATGACCAAAACCAGAAAGTTTGTGAGGTCCCAATGAATATCGACCGATGCTATTTCCAGATATGGATCCCATAGGACTATTAGACTTGTCACTGGAACGAATGCTCAGCAGTTCGGCTTTCATTCTTTCAACTCTTGCCAGCTCATCCGAGGAAGGTCCCTCTGCCTTTGATTTATGCTCATCCTGGTAAAGAAATTTGTTTTCTTTTTGAATCAACTTTAACAACGCCAAACGAACTTCTAGAACACTCTCTATTACCTGAGGTTTTACGACATATTGTCCTTTCGTAGCGGATCGAATATCAAGAGAGTGTTCAAATTCCCTGGTTATTGATTCAATTGTACTTGCGGGACTAGGCAGTGGTGAAGCAGAGACTAACGCTCCCGCTGGTGCAGGCTGAAACAATAGATTGCATTAAAAATCACAATTTTCAGAGACTAATTTCCAATATTTATAAAAGACCATGTGAGAAACCAGAGTTGCTATAGAAGTCCCGTTTTAATATTCTATGACTTTATCATTTTTTATTACAAATGCAAATCAATAAAAATCAATCTGTTTTGGTTGAGGATTCAACTATTTTGTTGTAAGATCATCTTTTTTGCTTAGACCCAGCTTTTCATGATTCAAAATCGAATTTTACCTTCGTTGAAATATCAAATATTACATGTTCTGTCAACAATGCATCTTTCCTCATTCAAAAATAAAATACTTCATTTAAATTCAAACAGGGTGGCGATTCGGCGGACGATTTCCAATTCCCGGTCATTTGCCGGTCAAGTTTTACAATTTTTCCGGTCAACTAGAAGTAACATATTTATATTTGTCGCAAAACACCAACCTTTTTTTTTATTCATGATTCATGATTTTATTCACTAATGGTTCCCTTATAAGGATAATATATTTTTTTTACAAAGTCTCTTGTTTCTTCATACAAGAAACTAAACGCAGGCAAAGCGCACGATTGATGATGCTAGTTATCGATTGGGAAAACTTTTTGGGATATTTGGAATATTTTGAAATCGTTTGGCACCTTCGAAAATCATGAAAATCGTTTGAAATCTTTGGTACACGCCTGAGATATGTATGTGAAATCTTCGCGAAACCTTTCGAGTCTCTTGAAATCTTCATGAAATCATTAAAAACATTTTCGAAATATTTTTGAATCAGGGTTGCTACGGAAATCCGATATCAAAATTCCATATCATTTGTAGATAAGCACTTCTTTTGAAACAATTATTTGTTAAAATTATGAACAAATGCAAATGTAAAATTGTCTTCAACAATGTTTGATTTTTAAAATTCTCATTATTATTAATATGAACTATCCAGGGTGGCGTTTAAGCAGACGATTTAAAATTCCCGGTCATTTCCCGGTCAAGTTTTTCAATTTCCCCGGTCAACTAAAATTAAAATATGCATATTTGTTGCAAAACGCAAACCTTTAATTCAATTTGTGACGTTCATTTTATACATCCTTTAATAAAACAGATCCAGAATTGCAAAATAAATTGATGTTGAAAAAAATACAACAATTTTCCACGAAAAAATATCATTTTTTACAAAAGTTGGAACACTTAAACCTACGATTGAAAAAATCGATTTGCGATTTAAAAAAAATTGATTTCTAGCAAAAAAGTTAATTTTCAAACCAAAGTGATGAATTTTTAAATAAAATTATGAATCTTCAACTAGAACAGTTTGAATTTTTAACCACGAAGATGAATTTTCAACTAAAAAGATAAATATTTAACTAGAGCACTTCTATTTTCAACCAATAAGGTGAATATTCAAACAAGGAGAATTATTTCCAACAGAAAGATTAATTTTCTACCAAAAAATGCGACGTTTTAACAAAATAGTTGAATTGTGAACTGAAAAAATAATTGTTTTCAACAGAAAATGGAACAGTAAAATTTTGAGTTCGAAAACCCAATTTCATACCAAACATAAGAGTTTTTAAGTTACACACTGAATGATAAACTAAAAGAGTTAAATTCTCAACCAGATGAATTATTTTCAATAAAAAAGATTAATTATTGTCAACCGAAATTTGATTACTTCAATTTTGAATTTATCCAAACAAATGCATTTTTAACTATATGAAATTTCCAATTGGAGAATGTTAAATTTTTAGTTGAAAAAAATTACTTTTAAATTAAAAAAATAGCTTCAAACAAAAAAAAATTTACTTTCAATCAAATCGATTTTTGAGCAAAATGATGAATCTTCAAATACGATTGTAAATGTTTAACTGCAGTAGTGGAATTTTAACAAGAAATATGAGTTTCTACCTGAAATGATGAACTCTCCACTAGAATATTCAAATTTTGACCAAAAATTAATTTTCAACTAAACAATACAATTATTCAACGAAATGGTTGAATTTTGAACTATAGAACATTTTTGGCCTCAAAATTAATTTTGAACCAAACATAAGAGTATTCAACAAGATGAAATTTCGACTGATATGAAAAATATTCAAATGTGTAACTTGAATTGTTGACCGTAAAAAAGAACTTTTGAACAAAAAAAGTAACTTTAGAAGAAAAAGATAATTGCATACCCAAAAATCGATTTTTTCAACCAAAGAAGTGAATGTTCAGCGAAATAATTGAATTTTCAGTTTAAATGAGAAAAGTATCTTTCGGCAAAATATTTGAATTGTCAACGAACTAATTCAATTTTAAATCCATGAAGACAAATTTTCATTGAAATAGTTGAAATGTGAACTGGAAAAGATCATTTCCCAGTTAGAGAAACTAATTTTGACACAAACTGATGAATCCTCAGGAGAAATTATGAATCTCCAACTAGAATAAATGTATTTTATGCGAAAAAGGTGAATTTCAACCATAAAGTTTAATTCCCAACAAAAAAGTTTAACTTTCAACCAAATAGCTTATTTTTTAACTAAAAAAGATGAATTCGCAATGAAGGATGTGAACAATTTTTCCATTATAATTTATTAATATTTCTCATTCGATTTTCTCCTTCTACTCTGAAAACTGCTTGAAGTACTTCCTTCATTTTAAATTAAGGAGAGGCGACTTTCAAACTGCGACGAATTTTAAATTGAAAGAACGTTTTTCTCAATTTCCTCTCTTTTCAATTAGAATAAAAATCATTCAGAAAAAATTATTATTTATTATTATTATGTTCCAAGTGAAATTATATGTCCCTACAGAAACTCCCTCCCTAGAATAAAAACTATAATTATTTTCTAAAATTCTCTGTCCCAAGTCAGATAAATGAGCAAAAAGTAAATAAGACGTGATACATTTTTTTGAAAAAATTGAGAAAATAATTCTTTCTGTATATTTGGGCTATCACCAATGTGATTATCAAACTTGAGTCAGCTAAAAAAACTTCACAGAGCAACATAAAGTACAGATATATTCAAACATTGTCAGAATCAGGCTAAAAGAACGTTACATTCTTTAAATCAAATCTGTTTTTAATTTATAAAAAGAAAGTGTTCATTCCTCGTATTTTTACGGTAAAATTTAGAATTTTCTAGGTTGAATTAAGTAATTTCACGAGATTTAAATTGAATTCTCGGTCATTTCCCGGTCCGTCCCGGTTTCCCGGTCAAGTCGCCACCCTGACTATTATTTGAAAGCCTGGAATTACAATCATATTACTTTTACGGGTAAATAAATCAATTCGTGTCAATCCGCGAATTCAGAATCCTGCATGCATGACTTTTCCAGGTTTGCCAGAACTTTCTCACAATTCCATGATTTTTCCAGGCCTTCAAGGTCTTGTAGCAACCCTGGAAACTTAAAACTGGATTAAAATCTATAAAAGTCATGAATCTTACAACAAGATCAGTCGGAGTCTGAATCTTTGGTTTCTTCTTCCGCCGAGGAGGTGCGACCGGAACTTTGGGAATAGAACCATTGTGCGAATCGGAAGGCTTTCCGTTATTCTTTGTGCTTGCAATGACGTCCGGTTCCTGGAGAACTGTGGGCTTTTCACCATGCGAGGAAGCAGAATAGTCTGATCTACCATTTACAGAGTCCTGAAGCATTTCTCCTGAGAGTGTTAAACTGCTGGATGATTGGGAAACCTTGCCCGAGGCAGCATCCTCGTCCTTACTGGAAATGCTAGCAATGGAGGACATCTGGCTATCTCGAGATAAAACAGGTGGACATTGAGGAACACTTGAAACAAGAACTGCGGAAGCGTTGTCAGATGTTCCGGCCAAAATTCGACCAACACGACCCAAAGAAGTCATGCTTTGTAAGCTAAAGGTGTCGTGTTCTATGATTCTAAAAGGATGCGATGTTTTCGAGGGCGTGGGATAAACACCCTCGATCGAAGATGTTTGACTATCAGGCGGCGAACTGTTGATTGGAATATCATCATCTTCAGTTTGCATTCGCTGTCGCAATTCTCGAAAACGTCTTCTACCAACATTCTTGTCCGTCCCGGTTCCTTTTTCATTTTCATCCTGCAAAAAAATATTTGTCAATTATATAATTTAGAACAGCAACAAAAATTAGATTGTCTAATGTCTATACATAGTTTCGAAACATTCGTTGAAACCAGGGTGTCAATCTGACGAATGATTTGGAATTCCCGGTCAAATCTCCATTATATGACCATCAATTTGGAAGGGTTTTAAATTATTGTAGGTCCCGAATCCAGAATATAAATTATTATTATTACGAAAACCCTCTGTTCAAAAGTTCAAATTATGATTCTTTACGGACATTCCCTGTTTGACAGTTCAAATTATAATTTTTCACGGGAATCCCTTGTCCCAAGTCATGATAGAATTAAATTTGGAAGACGAGAGTTTTTACAGAAACTCTCTGTCCGTCAGTGAATATTATCATTTTTAACGAAATTTCCTGTTCTCGAGTGATTCTTCAATGGAAGTTGTTCTATTTCAAAATAATTAGCATTTCAGAAAATTCCCTGCCCCAAAGTCAAAATTATAATTCTTTGCGAAATTTCCTGCACCGAAATCAAAATAATAATTCTTCACGGAAATTCCCTTTCCCAGTCACAAGAAAATTGTATTCATTTCATAAAGTTTCATGTGCAAGTCAGAATTATATTTATTTACAACATTTTCTATTATGATCCAAAAAGATAGTAACTACATTTCCGAAAATTTGAATTCTAACTTGGAACACGGAATTTTTTAAGAAAAAACAAAATTTATTCTGATTTATAAAAAGGAAATTTCAAAACATCAAACAATTCCCCATTCAAAGTCAAATCAGAATTATGTACGGAAACACTATCTTAGAATTATCATTCTTTTGAAAACTGTAACAAATCAGATTACATATTATTCATCCAGTGAGCTTTTTTTCCTTTTTATTAACCTCTGTCTCAAATTTCGAATTAACAATCTTCAAACAAATTCCCTGTCCTAATATCCACATTATAACTCCTTACAAAAATTCCTTTTCCAAAAGTAAACATTATTATTCATTTCAAAAACTTTCTGCTCGAAGGTTCAAATTAGTTTTTTATTAGGATTTGGAAACATAGTAACTAACTTCTTATAAAATTTGGAGGAGAGAAGTTTCAAATTGCGATGAATTCTGAGTTGGACGAGGTCTTTTTTCAGAATAAAAGTTGTTCACAGAAAATTTCTTTCTCCAAGTAAAATTAGAGTTGTTTACGGAAACTTTCTTTTCCAAGGTAAAATCATCATTCTGAAAGAAATTTCCCTTCCTAGAAAAAACCTTCAATGCAAAATATAATTCTTCACGGACATTCCCTGTTTTCAGTCACAACAAAATTACATTCATTTAATTAAATTTTCTGTTTTAAGTCAGAAATATATTCATTTACATCATTTCCACTGTGATTCAGAAATATAGTAAGATATTTTCTGAACTTTAGAAGAAGGAAGTTCCATGTTGCCACAAATTCTGAATTGAAACAGGAAATTTTTCCACAAAAGTTATCATTCTCATTTAGAAGAAGGAAATTTAAAAATTCAAGATTTGGGACAGAGATTGATAAAAAGAAATTTTTAAAAATCACTTGAAGAGCAAATTTTGTGATTAATTATAATTTTTACTTTAGAATAGGAAGTTTCCGTAGATAATTCTGATTTGACTTGAGACAGGGAATTTTTTGTGTTTTTAAATTCCCTTTTTCTAGATCATGATGAAAATTTTTTACAGGAATTCCCTGTTTCAAGTAAAATAAAAATTATCTACGGGAACTTCCTGACCTAAATCTAATTCTTAAGTGAATCAAATATAATTATAATTTTCTATGGAAATTCCTAATACTATCACGGAAACATAATTCTTCTTGAAAAAATTTTATTGTAACTTTGAATTTTAATTTATCACGTGAAATTTATTTATATATATTTTTTAATAAATCTCTGCCCTAACTCCGAATTATGAATCTTTGAACCAATCCTCTATCCTAAAGCTTACATTGTTATTCTTTACGTAAATCTCATGTCTGAAAGTGAAAACTATAATTTATTATAAAAATCCTCTTCTCCAAAGTTCAAATTATAATTAAATTCGGAATTCCCTGTTTTGAGTCAAAATAAAATTACATTGATTTCGAAAAGCTCCCCGTTCAAAGTCAGAATTATTATCTTTTACAACATTTTCTACATTTAATCGAATGACAAACTTTAAACTTTCCATCGAAAGGAATCATAGAACTCAGCTGTTCTAAAATTAAATTATCATTTAATATTCAAGTACAATTACCTCTGTAAACGATTTTCCAGTGACAACTCTATAAGAAATTGATTCAAAAATAATAAAGGAGACTTACGGCTTTTTCTACATTATTTTTAGTTTCTGACTCGACTTGACTTCCTGGATCAGGTAGAGGTTTAGGATCAGCGGGTTTCACAAACAAATTATTGTCGTCTTGTTTATCCGCTGCTGGTTTTTCAACTGGTGATTCAGCAGCAGGCGATTGCTGATTTTTACTTCTCCTAGAATGTTAAGATAAACAGTTTTTAATAGTTAAAAGCTGATACCAGGGTGGTTATAAAAGTCTGGTTTCAAAATTCCAGGACATTTCCAGGTTTCCCAGGTCAGCTTTTGAAGAATTTCCAGGACAACTTCTCCTCAAATTTATTTCGGCATTGGATCTTCAATTAATTTTAGAGCATTGTAATATTTATGATACCGTTATTTAAATATTAAAATCATTCCTACCCAATAGGTGAATTTTCTAACAGAATTTTCAACATAAAGGTCAGTATTCAACAAAATATAGATAAGTCTTCGATCGAAAAAATGATCTCTTAATTAAAATAGATTAATTTTTCACCAAAAAAGACAAATTATCGAAAAAAGATATGAATCATCAAAGAAATAGTTGATTTCTCAGAAAAAAAAAAATATTTTTTAACCAGATGAATTTTCAACAACGAAAATTAATTTTTGACAAAGCAGTTCAACTTTCAGCCAATTGGTGGAAATTTCTACCACAGATATGACTTTTGAAGACAATAGTTGCACTTTCAACCAAACAGTAGAACTTTCAATTAAACAAGATTAACTCCGAACCCATTAGAACTATTTTCTTATATTTTGCTCCGAAAATTATTTCAATTTTTTGATTGGAAATTATATTTCAGTTTCGAAAATTCAACTGTTTTGTAGAAAATTTACCTTTTTGTCTTAAAACTTAAACCTTTTTTGTTGAAAATTCATCACTTTGCGTTAAAAATTCGTCTTTTTTGTTTAAAATATCGATTATTACATTTTTCGTTGCAAATTAATCTTCTTTGTTCAAGTTTCACTGTTTTTGATTCCTAATCAAAGTCTGTTTTTTTTGTTGAACTAGTAATACTATTATGTTTTTTGTTGAGGATTAATCTTTTGGGAAGGAAGTTTGACTATTTTCTCAAACATTAGAAAATACGTCCTTTTGGATAAAAAATGCATAGGTTCTGGCTTGAAAATTGTTCTGCTTTCCGAGCAATCGACTACTTTGCTGAAATTAATTTTTGTAAGTTGAAAATTCAACTTTTAGTTTCAAGAACTGTTCTGATGACAATCAATTTTCTTTAATTCATCTTTCTGGAATTCAAATTTAAGAATTTTGTTGAAAAGTTATTTTCCTCTTCGAAAATTCAACTATTTTGTTGGTAATTGATCTTAATTGGTAGAAAGTTTAACAGTCTTTTGAAAAATCTGTTACTAATGTTACTTTATCAATTTTTATCAATCTGATATTGTAAAATTACCAGAAGAGTACTAAAATCATTTTTTTTAATTCAAAAATCAATGAGAATACAAATTTCCAGCCTCTTATTCAAACGACCGGGCCTGTTTCAAGTTTTCCAGGTTGTTTTCAAACAATTTCAGGACTTTTACAGGTTTTTTTCCAGGTTGATATACACTTCTAGGGGATTCCTAAAATGTTTCCGAAAACTTGTTGTTTCATTCAATTTCAATTTTCGAAGAATTTGATCATAAATTGCATGTTAAGGCACTACAACGATAAAAGCGTATTCGCAAAAAAATATTCTGAAAAACTCCAGTGGATATTGCGTAACAAAAACATTTGATACGTCACTAATAGCTGCAATAATTAGGACTTAATTATACATCTCTGGAATTTAAAAGCAAGATATTTATCGAGCAGTGGCCGTCTCACGTAATTATGATTGAAAAAAACCCATACATTGAATTATATATTGTATTTCTGCTTTCCTAGCATGAATCAATATAATGAAATAGCATTTGATATTTTTATTTATATATTTCATTCAAAAAACTGCTTACTACAAAAAAAAATACTTTAGAATTTACAAATTTTATTTCGAAAATCTTATGACTCAACTTTATTTGGCAATGACCTAAAAACATGGAACATTGATAAATTCTTTACTTTTAGTACAATACTGAAAAAAGTATATATAAAAAAAATATATAAAAAATCATCTCAAAAACATTTCGAACAATTTATTCCATTAAAAATTGTTAAGTAATACACTATAGTTTGAAAATCACTAAAAAAAATTGGAACCCAGCTCGATAAATGGAGAAAACAAATTACATTAGAGTGCAATAAATTACCTTTGAGCATGCGAACATATCAGGTGCCTAATAACTAATGTTATAATGTTGACATAACGAAGTGTCGGATCCCTGGTCGTTGGTAATCACCAATCATCAAGAACTGCTCCAAAATATTTGATGTGACAAATGACCCGCAATTTCAAAGCTTCTACCTGAATTGAATAGTAAATTGGAGATTACCTTGAGGTTCGCTGAGTGCTGTCATCTTCTGCGTCGAAAAATTCTTCAGATTCACTGCTTTCAGACATTTTCGTCTGTAAAAGGAATTTGGAGTACGCACTCTAGACAGCATCGAAACTGTCAAGATTTTTAGTATCGCGTGATCGCGAAAATTCTCCACATACACTGATTTTAGAATGTCCCTCACTAATTGTAGGAATTAAATTAAACACACCGGTATTAAAAATGTAAAACAAGTCGCTTAAAATACTCAACGAGTAACGAGTTATTACACTAGTGACGAAGTATTCCGTTCCACTAATCCATCTTGTTTTGCTCTGTTCACATGACACAAGCCGCGATATCAGGAAAGCTTGACAAAAAAGGAAGGAGTATGAATGATTAGGTTTCAATTTGATCCTAGATAAAAAAGTTAGTTAACTTTCTGATTTTCGAAAAAATAGCACTTGTCGAGGTTAAATTTGACAAGCCCATCACGGAAAACCCGACGATTCTGCAAAGACTGAACTTGTCTTCAAATGTCAGTGCGTCAGTCTTACCAACTGGCGCTCGACAAAAAGTAGCAAAAACCAACGTTTGAATTATTCCGATTTTCATAAATATTCAAATCTTCTCGCATTAATTATATAACTGAATAAACAATATAAATTAATGGTAGAATATTTTCAACTTGCTAGAATTCAAACGATTTCAAAGATTCATCTGGAGATTCAGGAATATGTGTTAATTTATTCACGCGCCTAAAACATCATTCATGCAAGTTTATTAATAAATAATCCCAATAATACTAGGCGATTTACGCGCGCTTCCTGTGCCTCAGATTTCTTCAAAGTTCAAAGGTAAAACCTAACCAACAAAATATTAGGATGTTATGATGCTTATGAATCCTGAACCAAAAAAGATTAATTTTCAACGAGCAGTTTGCATTTCTAAACAAATAAGGCAAAGTTTCTAAACAGAAAAAAATGTCAATGATTAGACGGATTTTCAACAAAAGAGTTAAGTTTTAAACCAATAAACATTTTTTACTCAATAAGAAAACATTTCTTCCAAAATGTGGAATTTCTAAGACAAAAAAGACGAATTTTTACATCGAAATGATTTATCGACAAAGTTGTTCTACTTCTAACAGACTATAGTCGAAAGCTCAACTATAGTTGAGCTTTCGACTACAATAATTGCGAAAAAAATGAATAAACTATCTAAGAATAATTTTAAAAAATAATTGATTTAAATCATAAAATACGAATTTTAAACGGAATAGTTGAATGCTCAACCACAATTGAATAATTTTTAATCGGAACAAGAGCATTTTCAACAAAATTATTCCTTTCAATCGCAATAATTGAAGTTTCAGTTACAAAAGTTCAATTTTCTAACAAGATGATTGTTTTTCTACTTGAAAAGACGAATTCTTGAAAAAAATGATATTTTCAGCTAGAAATATAATTTTCCTTCAAATGGGACGAAGTTTCACGAACAAAGAAATCTTTTCAGTCAAAAAAATTAATTCCTAATTAAAGCATATTTGAATTTTCAACGAAATAGTTGAATGATGAACCAAGAAAAAAAATAGTTTTCAATCAAATAGGATGACTTTCTAACTAAATCATTTGTTTTCAACAAAATATTTATATTACTAATGTGAAAAATAAATTTCCAACCTAAATGGCGTATGTGAATTTTCAACAAAAAAAAGGATTCTTAACACAAAATTTGAAATCGATATTCTAACAGAAAAAATATTCGAATTTTAGATCTAAAACAATTGAATTCAACTTAAAAGAAGAATAATTCAACAGAGACGTTGGGTTTTGAACTACAAAAAATTAATTTTCAATGAAAAAGGATATTATCTTAAAAATTTTGTTATTTAGATCGACATTACTCAATATTTCAAGAAAAAGGAAAATGAAAAAGTTGAATTTGAAATCTAAAATCATTGGATTCATTCAAGAGAGCCAAGTTTCAAACAAAGAAGTTGAATTTTGAACTACAAAGAGTCAATTTTCAAGCATACAGAATGACTGTAACAAAATAATTTACTTCAAATAGAGTAATTGAATTTTCAACAGTAACTTTCAAAAACTTTCAAAAAAATGTATAAATTTCGGGCTGAAAATTTTCTTCAAAAAATGGATTTTTAACAAAATAGTTAAATTTACGATTACATAGAACAATAAATTTTCAACTAAAATAGTGTATCTGAATTTTTAACCAGAAAATATAGATTCTTGACGAAAAATGTGACAACGATTTAAATTTTGAATCTGAAATGATTAAATTCCATCAAGGAAGACGAATTTTCAACGGAAAAGTTAGGTGATCGAATAGGATTTATTTTTGAGGAAATAATGTATTTTTAAGCAATAGTTTATTTTTCAAGGAATAGTTTTATTTTTAACTGCAAAAGTTGAATTTTGAAACAAGATAACTGATTATCACTTTTCGACAAAAAATTTAAATTTTCAATTAGAACAATAAATTTCAGACTAGAAAAATGTATCCAAATTTTGAACCAGAAATTAAGAATTGACAAAAAATAAATGTGAAATCGATATTCCAACCGAAGTAAATATTTATATTTCATATTTAAAATAATTGATTTCAAGCGAGGAAGGCCAAATTTTGAACGAAGAAGTTGAATGCTATGAACTACAAAGAATTAATTTGCAACCAGAAAGGATGACTCATGACAAAATAATTTATTTTTAAGAAGGTTCTCAAATTTTCAACTGCAAAAGTTTATTATTATTCTACTAAAAAAGACGAGTTTCCAAAAAAAAAATGAATTCCCTACCAAAAGTATGAAGTTCTTACAATAAAGATAAAATATTTGAGTTTTCAACCTAAAAATATATATTTTTAAACGGAAACAGAAAAGTTAAACGTTCAGTTAGAACAAAAATGGTCAACAAAGAAAAGAAGAATTTTATTCAAAGTTGTTGAATTTACAAAATTAATTTCCATACAAAATGAGAAAAATGGAATATTTACAACTAAATGATATATTTTGAACAATATTCTTATCAAATTTTAAACTGCCAAAGTTCAATGTTTAAAGAAGCTGATTGATTTTTTCACCATAAAAGACATATTTCCAAAGAAAAAATTAATTCTAAATTACAAATAACAATTTTTAATCAAATAGTTGGAGTTTCAACTAAAAAAAAAATGTTCAGCCCAATGTGGAATAGTTAATTTTTCAGCTTCGAAACCTAATTTATAGCAATGAAAAAAGCGAATGTTCTACAAAAAAAATTAGATTTCTAACAAGATATCAATATGGAAACTAAATCATAAATCTTTCAGCAAAACGATATATGTGTTCAACAAAGTATTCCAACATTCAACCAAGATCTCGAATTTTCAAACAAAAAGGATCTATAATCAACAAAAAATTTAATCCTTCATATTTCAACGAAGAGGAAATTTTAACTTGAAAATCTATAAAGTTGTATTCATCATAAAAGACGATATTTGGCCAAAATAATTAATTTTCAACTAAAATGATTCAATCGCAACAAAATCTCAATTGCAACAGTATGATTAACAAAAACAATATAATTTTTTACCAAAAAGTTGTATTTTTTTATGAAAGGGTTCCTACTGGAAAGATGAATTTTTAATCTGAAAAATGGATCTTCGACCCAAAAAAAAAAAAATGTTGATGAAACAGTTGTTGAATCCCCAGAAAAAAGTCGACAATGTGGAAAATGATATTTCAAATGAAAAGGATTTTAATTTTGAATAAAAACAAGTTGTATCGAACTAAAAAATACAAATTTCTAACAAAATAGTTGAATCCTCGATGAAAACTAAAATAATTTCAACCAAAGACGGCTGACTTTTAACAAAATCGTTGAATTGTTAAGAAGAAAGATCATTTTTCATCCAAGAAAGAGAGAGTTGAATTTCCAGAAAAAAAATAACCAAAAAAATAAATCCTCTGTAAAGCAGTCAAATTTTCAACCAAGAAGGTAGATTTTTAACTACACTTATAAATCTCTAACAAATGAAAGATCAATTTCCAATGAAATAGATCCACATTTAACCAGAAAAGATTTCAGTTGGCAATATAAAACAGACAGTTTCAATGAAAAAATAACATTCACCAAAATCGTTATATTTTCAAGGACATTATTTATTTTTCAGCAATTAGTTTGTACGTCCAATCAAGAAAATTAACTTTCTACCAAAAAAATGCACTTTCAGTAAACTATTCAACTTTGAGTTTTAAAATTGGTTTTATAACAAAATACATAATTTTCAAACAAATAGTTAAATTCTCATCTATAAAGAGGACATTTTTAACCTAAGAAGATACAGTTGAATTATCAATAAAAAAACTTTTTTCAGCTGAAAAAATTACGAGTGTTTATCAAAGCAATTGAATTTCCAACTAGAGATCAATTTTTGATTAAAGTAATGCTTAATGATTTCTCAACGAAAAATGTCATAGGTGATATTTCAACTAAGAATTTTTTTGAATTTATTTCAGAAGCAGCTGTATCTTTCCAATAAAGAAGAATTCTGGACAAAATAGTCATATTCGAACGGGAGAGGTTAACTTCCAACCACTGAAGGAAAAGTTATATAATGTTCACTTAGAAAAAAAGTTCAACAAAAAAAAAATCCAAATTTTCCGAATTTTCTTGATTCAGAACTGAAACCTGTTTGGTTCAAGTGTCAACTTTTATATTTTTCGTTTAGAATTAATCTGCTCCACCTAAAAATTCATTTTTTTCTTTTTTTTTTTCGGCGAAAAAAAATAAAAATTTGCCTTCAATTGGAAATTAGAATATCTTCCAGTTAAAATATATTAACTATTATATAATTTATCAAAAACTTAACTCTTCTGGTCGAAAAATTAATCATTTTGTTCAGAAAATAAAATATTTTTGGGAAAATTAACTGTCTGTGAAGAAAAACCAACTATTTTGTTAGAGATTTACTTTTGTTGTAAGAAATTTGACTCTTTAAAAAAAAGCCGCTACTTCAACTTGAATAAAGAAAAAAAAACAGATTGTTAAAAATAATATTTTAACAATTTGGTTGATTTTATTGTTTCTATTGGCTAAAGATCCAACTCTTGTGTTGAACATTTGTTTTTCAGTTGAATTTGAATGTTCTTGATAAAGAAATAAAATCTCTCCCATTGAAGTATCAACTATTATACTTTTCGTTGAGAATGTATCTTTTTTAGAAGAAAATTTCATCCTTTTTAGTT
Source organism: Neuroterus valhalla (assembly GCA_011762715.2). Taxonomy (NCBI): domain Eukaryota; kingdom Metazoa; phylum Arthropoda; class Insecta; order Hymenoptera; family Cynipidae; genus Neuroterus; species Neuroterus valhalla. The sequence continues at coordinate 467,602 of WSXT02000030.1, forward strand.
AGAAATAGTATCATTTGGTTGGAAATCCAATGATTTTGTTCGAAAATGTAGAAGAGTCAAGTAAAAAAATGTATTATTTTGGTTGGAATTTTATCTGTTTGGTTTAGAATGTGACTATTTTTTCAAAAATTGTTTTTTTTTTTTTTTTTTGGTACAAATTTCAACCACAATATTTCTCATTGAAAGTTCATCCTTTTATGTTAAATTTTACTTTGCTAAAAGTTTACTGTATAGTGTGCTTGAAGATTCATTATTCAAACTTCAAATTATTGTCTTCTATTGAAAATCCAATTTATTTGTTTAACCAAATTTTTTAACTCATAATCGAAATTCTCTCTTTTAAGTCCATGATTTATATTTTTTAGTTAAAAATTAATTTACTTCATTTGAAAAGTTTACTATTTGAATAGAAAAACATTTCATTAACTTGTAAATCCATTGTTTTGTGGAAAATCCTATTATTGTTTTAGGAAAGTGAACTATTGCGTTAAAAAAGAAATTTTTTGCTGGAAATAAATTTTCAACAATCCGGTTGATTTTTCTGTCTTCTGTGACTGTAAATTCAACTCCTTTGTTGGAAATGTATTTCTTTATTTAATTAAAAGGTTTTCGATTTAATACTTAAATGTTTTTGGTTGAAGTATTAACTTTTCACATTTTTTTTTAAATTGCTTCTTAACTTTATAACTTTTCTTCCGTAAAAAAAATTGCTATTCGTATGGAATCCATCTTTTTTGTTCAAACTTCAACTATTTTGTGAATGATTTGTCTAGTTGTAGTTTAGTTTACCTGTTTTTGATGAAAAATAAAAGAAGTTTTGGTTGAAATATCAACTACTACATTTCTCATTAGGAATGACTCTTTTTTTATTATAAATTCAATTATTTTATTTTAAAATTTATTATTCTATTTGAAAATACATCATCTTTAATAAAAGAAAATTCTATTAAGTTAGAAATAACAACTTTTTGAAATTTTTTTCATTTCCTGGTAGAAATTTCAACTATCACATTTTCCATTGGGAATTCACATTTTATTGTTGAATGTTACTTTGTTAAAAATGTATTTTATGGAAATTGGAGATTCATAATTCCAGTTGGAAAATTATCTCTTTCGTGGAAAATTGAATTGTTTTGTCAAACAAATTCTCTCAGTTGGAAAACATTTTTTCCGTTGAAAAGCTAACTGCTATTCTGCTCTTATATTTTTGGTCAAATACTCATATTGTTTTGTTGAAAAAAATTTTTTTTTAGTTTGGATGTTCTTATCATTTTCTTGTTATTACTAAATTTTTCCTGCCTTTTTCAAAAATAATTAAAAATGTTTAATTCAATTAAAATTAGTTGAAAATTGAAATATTTAAACTAATTTTTAAACTATTTTTAGTTCAAAGAAACACGTCAGGAAGAAAAAAAAATTTAATAAATAAAGGATTAAAAAAGTAACGATATTAACTTTTCTTTCAAAAGTTACTAACAAGAAATTACATTTTGTATCGGTAACATTAACTATAACTAGGTACTTTTTCGGGATGTAACAGTAGCGATAACAAGTTCGTGTAAAAAATTACCATTTTATCAAAAATTTATTTCGATTAGGAAACTGAAATTTGGATTGAAAATCGAAAATGATTTAATGATACAATAAGTGATTGCTATAATATACCACATAATATCAAATATAAAAAAACAAGTACGATCCCTACTGAACCAATAATTCAAAAACCAGAAAATCAGGAAACTTGGATAAAGAAAGATATAAGATTACAGAAACTTCCCCCTTCTATTGGTTTTTTCCCCTAGACCACCGGTAGAACCATAAATAGAAACCGCGGGGAAAATCTCAAGTCAAATTTGAATCGCTTGTCTTTTTCGAGATGGTGTCACCCAATGAGCAGCCTCATTCGCTTGAATCGTGCTCTCATTAGCCAAGAGCGACTCCGTAGCCTCGCTCGTCAGCATGCCTCTCGAAGGAGGCGAGCCGTCACACAAAAGCAAGATGGAGGATCTCGCAGTCGAAGTATGCGGCGAAAACGGAGCATATTATAAGGTTCGTTCTGTGAAAAGTATACAAAAAGTCGGGCAAAACGACATCGCCGTAGGTGGTCGAATCTCCGGGGCACTTGACGGTTATAAAATTATAGAATCGACGCTCGTACTTTGCGAAAGCGCGGCCCTCAAAAAGTTCGCGAGGTAACGCGGCTTCCTTCGACGCCATGTCTCATTTGACAGGGCGTGATTTTGGTTTGCGTCCTGAAACCTTCGTCCTAACCCTCATCCTCATGCACGGGGAACCTCCCGCTGTTATTTTTTCTATGCAAATAAAATATCCCTCGCCGATGTGGTGATCCCCCGAACTTTGATGTCGGGCTGTGTCGTTCTGCTAGTAAATCACTTTAGACTCATGAGCTCTTCAACTTTATGTATTTTTCCTTTCAGGCCTTCGTCACCGATGTTTTCGAAGAAGAGGTCTTGGTAGCGTTCGAAAATGAGTAAGTTTTTCCCAATTCCTCTAAGCGAAGTTGAGTCGTCCTCCTTCTTGCAGTCTGAAGTATCTTTACGACCAAGTGGCTTCTGAGCTTGCTGGAAATAGACTTCAAGTCTTGTATTTTTCGACTCCGTGAACATTTAACAATACGAGATCCTACATTATATCCTTGTCAAGTTCATTTGCGACCCTTATTCCAGGGTGGATATCCGGTGATTTTGTCAAAATTAGTTCCGTTTTCAGTTTGCCTCCAAGGACTCGGATTTGCAATATTTATTCCTCTTGGAAACATTTATTTGTTTTTTTTTATTTTTGTGCGTTTTCAGACTGCTTTTCTTTTAGGAAAATATTCTCCAAGTGTCATTGCTTTTTGCGTGTAAATTTTCGAGTATCAAAGTTGAGCGTTGAGAAATCGTTATTTTGCATCATATTTTGTAAGAGTGCACTTGTTTCTAACTTAATGATTTAATTACTCATCTGGTGATGTAGTTGTTTATCTGGTACTTATCTTCTTCATTGCGTCAAAGAGATTCATCGATTTATTTATTTATTTATCGTTTTTAGTCATCTATATTTGGAATTTTTTATTATCATAGCATAAACTTATTATGCAGTTCAGAAATGCAAATTGTGCTTGGTAATTGGTTAATTAAGAAAAAAGATTCCATCATTTGATTCCATCAAAATTTTTTAATTTTCATTTAAGCTGTACCCACTCCGATTTTCAATAGAAACATTTAGATGTTTCTAATTTTTTTCGCGTCCCCAGATTGCTATTCTTAGGGAACATTTTTTTTTTAAGTGTCATTGCTTTTTGCGTGTCAATCTTCTTTCTCATTGCATCAATGAGATTCCTCGATTCATCTAATTAGTTATTATTTATTTATTTTATTTATTTCAACATTTCAAGCCCAACAGTCAAAGACCAATTTTAGGGCTACCTTTATGGGCATCTATATTTGAATTTTTTATTAATATAGCATAACCTTATGAGGCAGTTCAGAATTGCACATCGTTCTTAACAACTGTTTAATTTTAAGAGTTTCAAGTGAAAATTATTCAGTTTCTAAAATTTTCAGAACTTCATTTGTTTTCAAGATTTGAATTCGAATTTTTGTATCTCCAACGTACTTCATTATTTTTTTCAATTCCGAATGTTTGCGTGTTGAATTTAGACATGAAAGAATTGAATGTTAAGTTGAAAAAAAAAAATCCTAACAATGAAGTTGCATTTTCAATCAGAAACATGAATTCTCGACGAAAAAAATTTCAACTGAATTATAATTATAAGATAGCTTATATGAATCTTTTAACCATAATGGATTTCCAATCAAAAAGATGAACTTTCTAAATAAAATTTATTAGTTTATATTTTATACAAAACATATTTCCATTTCGAATAAATAACCGTTGCATAGAAAAAAAGATGAACTTCCAACAAAGTAGTTGATTTCCCGTCGAAAAGTTTAATTTTTACCAAAATCGTTTCAATTCCTAACCATCACAGATTCATCTTCTACCAAACAGTTGCATTTTTTAACAAAAAGGATCAAATTTCTACCAGGAGAGATAAATTTTCAATCTAAAAAGACGATCCTTCTTAAAAAGTTGAATTTTACACTGAAAAAATGGTCAAGGTATAAAAGAAAAAAAATGTCATTCAAATCTTACATCTCACACAATATGGACCTTGGTATTATCAAAAAATAAAAATTAATTGAAAGTCAATTTCAAAAGATAGTGGAAAAGTGCCCACAGGGGTATAATCTTTCGTGTAACTGAAACTAGAAACATAAGAACTTTTTATTTAAACATTAGAAAAAAAATTAAAAATTCATAGGTCCATGACATTTGTTTTCTTGTGTACCCTCGCGTGTACACGTATAGTCACCCTTTGCATTTAATGAATAGAGCTTTTTGGAAATTGAAAAAAATGGATGGAAAGTAACTAGTTACCTTTTTTTCCATAGTGGTTACGGTAACCATGTTACTCTTGTAAATAAATAACGGATTGGTAAATAGTGACATTTTTTTCAGTCATTCCACAAGTCTTTTTTTATAGCAATCATTAAATTATGTGGCTTCTTCCAATATTTTTTCATTTTTAATATTCTATTGTATTGGCCATAGTGAAGCATCCAACATGGAAAAACTGAAACTTTTCTCATACTTCGGAAGTCAAAACTACCTTGAATCTAAAGAAATAAGTTTTGGAAGAAGAAAAGTTAATTTCGAAGTTAGGAATTAATTCTTCCAAATGGATTGTCTTATCAAAATATCGAGGATTACATTTCTTGTTAAGATTTGATAGTTTTTCGTCTTGAATTATTTCTTTTGAAAAAAACCTTAACGATTTATTCCATTTTTGTCAAGATATCAACTTTCACATTTTCAATTCAGAATTTATTTTCTTTTATCTTCAAAATTCAACCACTTTGCAGAAGCATCTCCATTTATGCTTGAAACTTAACAAAAGTTCCTAATTTAGAATTGAAGTTATAAATTCATACAATATGTTAGGAATTCGTTTGGGGCAGGGGGGATTAATCTTCTTGGTTAAAAATCCATTTTTTCGGTTTGAAATTAAACTATTTTCTTTTGAAAATTTGACTTTCTTTTGATCAACATTGAAAGTATTCTCTTATTAAAATAGCAACTATTGCATTTTCCACTGAGAATTTGATTGGATTTCAACCAAATTTTGTTGGAATCGTTTGGTTTGGATTAGAATTTCATTGAGAATGGCTAACAAACATAAGGATAACCATTTCAATTCAACAATCTTGTATATTTAATCTTGTATATCTTGTATATTTAAGTATACTTAACCGTTCTGTTCCAAATAATTTTGGTTCAATTTAAATGCTTTCAATTTTGAACTGAAATCTTTCTGGTTGAAGTATTAGTTACTGCAATTTTTCGTTAAAAATCCATTTTTTTCAAATATTAATTATTTTGGTTCAAAGTTCATCTCTTTGGTTGAGGTAATCTACTATAATATGAAAATAAAAATATTTTCTAGTTGAAATATATTAAGTATCACTCTTTTCAACAAGAATTTAACTTCTTATGTTAAAAATTTAATTGTATTGTTTATAGAAGCTCGAAAAATTGGATTTAAAAAAGTATTTTGCTTGGTTGGAAATTCAACCGTTTTGTTAAAAATTCATTTTGGAAATTACAGTAAAGTTCCATTTAATTCTGTAATTTTGAGAGAGTTTGTTTCAAAATCTTCAATTAATTCGGAAATTGTTGAATTTAGAAAGATTTCAGTATTAAGAAATTTTTATTCCTTTATGTTAAAGCTGAAATGCATTTCAATTTTAAAGATTGAGAATTATAAAATTCAAACTGCCACTCATTACTTTAATCAGAGTGTGCTCTTTTTTATGATCTTCAAAGGTTTCAAATTCTTTGGAAAATTGAGTTGTATTCCTTTGTTTTCCTCCAGATTGCTTTCGTTTTTATTTGAATATATTTTTCAAGACATTTTTTGTTGTTGTAATTCTTCTAGTCGTATTTTTTTTTTCCGAAATTATCTCCTGATAATCGATAGCGCGTGTTTCAGTATTTTCGTGTTGAGTTTCTCTTATAGATTGTAAATTTTTATTAACTTGAGATTGCTATCGAAAGAAATGTGGGTAAGTAATTCATTGTTTGTGAGATTATGCGTCAAAATTTACTGTTGGCTTATTCTTCTAGAGATAAAACTCTTCATAAATTTTTTTTTCTATTCTATTAACTTCTTCATAGAATAAAATCTTATTTGTGCGCCAGGAAACAGCTGGAAATTTTTCAGATACCTACATTTTTGGTCTAGAATTGATTCCTTATGGTTAAAAATTCTACTGTTCTGTTGAAAATTCCATTTTTTGTGTGAAAGTCTTGTTTTTTTTTTTTTTTGGTTGAAAATGAATTCTTTTTAATTTAAAAGTAAAATGTCATATTTTTGGTACAGAATTCATCTCTTTTGGTTCAGAATTTTACTGTATGTTTGGAAGTTCGATGATTTTGTCAAAAAGTCTTTTTCTTTGGTTAGAAAAATTCATCTTTTATGGTTAAAAATTATTTCTTTTTGTTTAAGCAGGCCTAGTTTTATATTTTGGGTTCAGATTTTTTTTGACTTCAATGCGATGTATATAAAAAGTATACTTTTTCACTTTGGGTCCAAAACTCATATCTTCTGTAAAAAAAAATCTAGTCTTTTGGATCGGAAAATCATCTTACTTTGTTGACAACTCAACTTTTTTGTTTGAAAATTCTAACTCTATCATAACTCATCGTTCTTAGTTGAAAATGAGCTTTTCTTGAGAACTCATCTTTTCGAACTTCTGAGTTGAATTTCTTTCTAAACGTTCGATTTTTTATCAAGAATATTCAACGGTTTTGTTCAAAATTTGTCTGTTTTGTGATGAAAATTAAATATATTTCGACTTAGAATCTTTGAAATTTGGTACATACAATAATGTCATTTGGACAGCTCTACTTCAGTAATGTAATACAAATTGTTTTCAATGAAATCATATTTTTGAATTTATCTCAACTTCCATCTTCGACTCGAAGGTGTAGAAAATCAATATTCCAGCAGAGGTGACATTTTCTATTCCATTTATTGGAATACAACCTAATCTTAAACTTCTCCTCTGAAATGTACCAAATGCCATTGTCTTTCCATAAGGAGAAAGTGTAGGTCCGTCGGATGTCATATTTTCATATTGCACTTATGATTGATAAATGATGAATGCAAACATTCATCCGAGTGACTCAAAATGAAGTATATTTTGAATTTTAAGCATTGCTACGAATTACCAACAAAACTTGGATTTTCAACCAAGATGAATGAATTTGTAACCAAGGAAAATTTCAAAATCTTGTACGAAGGAGGTCAAAGCTCTGCAAAAAATTACTATTTTTGATAAAAATTGTGTAGTTGAACTTTAAATAAAAAATAGTTACATTCTACCTAAAAAAGAGTTTTTGTTGAAATACAAGAATTTACAACGTAATAGTTGAGTTTTACACCGAGAGGAAGAAGTTTCAACTAAAGAAAATGAATTTTCTGTTATAAATTGGATATATGAATTTTTGATTTGAAAGAAAACATTAACTGAAAATATAACCGAATTTCAACACAATATCCAAATTTCTAACCATAGAGATAATATTCAACTAAAGAAAATTTTTAAAAACTAGTTTAACGTTCAAAGAAATAGTCTTATTTTTTAGCTAGAAAAATGACCTCTCCACCTTCAAAATTAGTTAAAAAGAAACTGTATATTCGAAGCTATTGTGACTCAGTTGATACTGAAAGGGCCATAATTTTTTCGCTATTTCATAAACCTTCTTATGTTCCTTCATTTTTACAGGATCTTTCATTTTTCTGACGTTATTTTATTTGAGGAAAATAACCTACTTTGCTAAATAATCTTCTTGTTTATGAAACAAGTCTACATTGAAGTTTCTGATTTTTCAGCTGGCAACCTGAATCAAAGTTCCCTTTTGCTCAAGTCCGTCTCCCGCCAAAAGATGGCCCGAAACCCGAGTACCAAGAAAATCAAGAAATCGAAGTATTTTCACGGGCAAATGACCAAGAAGCGTGTGGATGGTGGAAGGCGATCATCAAGGTTCGTAAACTGAAATCAAAATATGAATGTCTCAATAAAAATCTCAAATAAAAATAAGAAGAATGAAAGCTCTGATCATTTTTATACTGCCTCTAGACTTATACAGGGTGTCTAATAACCGAGATATAGCCAGGAAATAAAATTTATCGCTGAAATAAAATTTAACAGGAAAATAACCAAGAAATTTTAGCTAAAGTGTTTGAAAATGTGATATTTCTTATTAGTTGTGATAGCAAGAAATAGTATATTACAATACGAGGGTTGAAAGTTGGATTCCCAGGGTGGCGACTTGACCGGGAAACCGGGATTTGGATTTCAAAAAACCGGGGATTTGGATTTCAAAAAACCGGGGATTTGCTTTGACTCAACCTAGACTCTTAAAAATCCTACCAAAGAAAATACGAGAAATGACAGCTTTCTTTTCTCAAAAAGAGATCTCATCATTTTATTTAAAGAAAGTAACGTTCCTGCGATCTGATTCCCAAAATATTTAAATATATCTATACGTCATGAGAGGAAGAATTTTTTTTCTATTATAAGAAAAACGTTTTGCAAATTAGTTGCTCTGTAAGATTTTTCTAGCTGACTCAAATTCGATAATCGAATTGATGATAGCCTAAACATACAGAGAAGAATATTTTCTCAAATTAAAAAAAAATGTTTATTTATCACGTTTTACTTGCTTTTCCCCATTATCTGACTTGGGACAGAGAGTTTCAGAAAATAATCATAGTTTTGAACTTTTGAAACTAATTATGAGTCGGATTTAGAAGAGAGAAAATGTTAAAAATCGTTCCTCTAATTCAAAATTCGTTACAATTTCGAAGTCCCCTCTTCTTAATTTTAAATAAAGAAAGTACTTCAAGAAGTCTTTTAAGAGTAGAAGTGATATTCCGTAGAAGAAATATTTCAGAATTATGAGAGAAAACATTGTTTACATTGTTTACTGCAAATTTGTCCTTCTTTAGTTGAGAAATCAACTTCTTGTTTAAAATTTAAACTCTTCTGTTGAAAGTCAAATTTTTTAGTTAAAGTTGCATTATTTCGATTCAACATTCTCCTCTGGTTGAAATCGTAACAACTTTGTTGAAAATCAATTTATCTTTCTGTGGTGAAAATTCAAGTATTTAGTTGAACATGGATTTTCGAATTTGATAATTAAACTATTTCTTTGAGAATTTATGTACATTGGAAAAAATTTGCCTTTCTGTATAATATTGATCTTAACGGTTGAAAACTAATCTTTTTGCATAAAATACATCTATTCCCGTAGGAGATTCATCATTATACCTGAAAATGTATCAGTTTGGTTGAAAATCAATTCCTGAAACTGAAAATTTAACTGTTTCATGTTTAGTATAAAATTGATCTTTTCTAGTTCAGAATTTGACAATTTTGTAAAAATTTGTCTTTTTGAATTGAACATTAATTATTTCTTTGAAACTTCACATATTTTGTTGTAAAATCGATTTTTTCGTAGAAAAATATCTTCTTCTTCTTCAGAAGTTATTATTCTTCAAAAATTGTTCTTTATGGTTAACAATTCAAGTTACACAGATAAACATTTTCATTTTAGTCGAACATTCATCAGGTTGAAAACTGATGTTCGGTTTAAAATTTATTTTTAAGATGAAAATGTTACTATTCAATTTTGGTTTAAAATGTTGTATTTTTATAGTTAGAAGTCCAACCATTTTGTTGAAAACTTGTATTTTCTGGTTGAAAATTGATTTTTTGTCAAAAATTGAACTTTCCTAGTTAAATATTCATCGTTTCAATTAAAAATTCGTCTTCCTGATTTACAAATCAACTACTACATTTAAGTATGTACAATTTCATTTGATTCATCATTTTATGTAAAAATGTAATCATTTGTTTGACAGTTTTTTTTGTCTTAAGTAATTTTTTTAACTGAAAATTTAACTTATTCCTATTGAAAATTACATAGTTTCAGTGGAAAATTCATCCATTTTTTTCATTTGAAAATTTGAGTATCCAAATTTTCGTTGAAAATTCGTCTTTTCCATTAAAAGTTGATTTATCTTTTTGAAACATCAACTACTTCAGTTGAAGATCCTTCGTTTTAGTAAAAAACTCTTTTGCTCAGTTGGAAATTGTTTTTTGAACTAAACATTTTACTGTTCCATTTTTCGTTGCACATATGTAAATATTTTTCGAGTTCGAAATTCGACTATTTCGTTGAAACATTTTTTTTTCTTAGAAAATGATTCTTCCTCTTTGAAAATCAATCTTTTTGTTCCAAAATTCACCTTCATGTTTGAAAAATGAAGTACTCCAGTTAAATATTTATCTTTTTACTTGAATATCCATCTTGATGATTGAAAAATGAACTAATAGCTGTGAATCCGTTTTTTTTTTGTTATCGGGAATTGATTTTTCCTAATTGTGAGTTTAAGTATTCCAATTTTTGTGTAAACAAAAAATGATATTTTTTTGTTGAAAATTTGAGTATTTTTTTAAAATTGATTCATTTTGAAATGTTTGATCTGTTGTGTTAAAGAATGTTTAGGATGAACGCCGTGAAAAAAAATATGTAAATGTTTGTGTCTTGCGACAAATATAAATATTTTACTTCTAGTTGACCGAAAAAATTGAAAAACTTGACCGTGAATAACTGGGAATTTGAAATCATCCTCCGAATCGCCACCCTGATAATTATATAATAGACATGATGTAATAAATATAAATAAAAAAATCTGCCCGCTTCGCGGGCACATTCTCATCGCGCGCTTCGCGCGCAGATCGCTTCGCTCGCAAGTATCAGCGCGCCTAGGGCGCGCGTCCGTAGGATCTCGCGCTTCGCGCTCGATAATATATTT
>WSXT02000030.1:478652-499963 GCA_011762715.2 Neuroterus valhalla
GTCGTTAGCAATGATCAGTCTATTCGTCCGGCATCAGTGTTCATTCATACGGCGTCGACTTAAAAAAAAGCGAGATTCAAACAATCATTTTTTTGGTGCAAATGATAAGGAGGCATTCTACAAGTATTATTAGTTTGTAGTCGAAACTGTCATTATTGAATTTATTATTTTCTAATTTTCAATTATTATTGTTTGAATCGTTTTCGTTGGTAACTATGGTTTTTAACTTTTTTTAGTTATTTTTTTTTACTTTATTTTTTTAGTTACTATTGTTTTTTTTCTACTTTTTTTTATTTACTATTCTTTTTTTAACTTTATTTTCTTTGAAGTCGGTCTTTTTTTTTTTAAAAAACTTGTTTTTTTCAATATTTTTAGTGCTTTGAATGGAGCTACAGTTTATTTTATTTCTTTATATCATTTTTTTTGTTTGGTATGAATGAAGACAATCATTCCTATCAAATCAACTAATCACACTGTAGATACAACATTATAAGGAATTTTCAAGTAAAGATTTCGAATGAAATGGTGAATGTTTTCTATTATAATGAAATCAACTTTTTCATTTAGAATGGTACAAGTGACCATTTTCCGTTTTTACAGAGTTTATAGTTTTATGATACTACCTAGCCTAATGTCATTTCCGTCTAAAACTGCACTCCTTTGCATCGACGTAACACAAACGTGCAGCGCGATGTGATTGAATTTTGCTAGTACTTCATACGGCTGAGCTCGCCAGTGCAAAGTTCTATCACATCGCGCTGCGCGTTTGTGTTCAACTCGCTGGGTTTTATATAAAGAATAGTTTGAAGGAGCTCAAACTTTCCAAAAAGTTCAAAAATACACTTGAGATTATGATAAGCGTGAATACCCTGTTAAAAACTAAAATTTCCTCGATACATTTTCAACCCGAACGTCGAAAAACATGGTTTTTCATTCGGATTAGAAAAACTTTCAATTAATATTAACTTTTGATCAATTTTTTGATACTGTGTTCAACGCTAGACCTTTCTGAACAAAAGTAAAAAAAATTATGTTAATACGTTGAAAAATAGGTGTTCAGCGGCGATTTAAGTTTTAAAAAACATGGATTTTTCGATTAAAAAATCATCAGTTTTCTTTTTTTTTTACGGAAACTATAATATTTACGAAAAAAAATTAAAAGGGTACATGCATTCATTTTTCAAAAGCTATCTAGCAGTATTAAATGGGACCAACCGCATAACAACCCCTTTCGAATGAGACATACCACAATAAAATCGGTTCAGCCATCCCAGAGATATGCGCGAACATACATAAAAAAAAAACATTCAGGTCGAATACAGAACCTCCTCCTTTTGGTTGAAGTCGGTAAAAATGGCTCTTAAAGGAACACGCAAGGTATTGGAGCGTGGATGAAGGAATGATGAACTCTTAAACGTGTATCAGAAAACCATGTTTAGGGGTTTACGGGTTACTGCCGCTTGAGGGAACATCTTACTAGCATTAAAATTGACAGTGACTATCGTTGTTGTAAATGTGGCTTCCGTAAGGATAGAGCACACCACATCCTCTACGATTGTCATGTGCTAGTAAATGTTCAGAGTGAAGCATTTAGGATATCATTTCTGTAAACCAAGTGATTTTCAAGACATCTTTTATACGACAATATACGCCTCTTAGGCAGAAACATGTCTTATAAGGGGAGATTAGATTCAAGTAGAGATCCTCTAGGGAGAGTTGAGAAACGTCTTACCCCTCTTTTGATTGGCTACGATTAAACCGGAACCAGAAGTTACAGAAAAGCGCGCGATATTCAAATCGAATTTAACAATAAGTTTACCATTTTTAAGAAGAAAATGAGGAAGAAGATAACATGAAACATACAAACACCAAAAATGAATGAAATATATAAAAATGTAATTGTGTGATAAAAATATGTAGTAATTAAAGCTGTTGAACCAACTCTCTAACCTGAAAATTCAGTCTTTTCATTCTACTGAACAAAAACTAGATACATTTATATTTTTTTACATCCAACTCCAATGCGAAGAAATATCTAGATCGAATTTTTATGTAGCATTATACGGAAAAATAATTTTCACTTTACACAGGTTCTTAAAGAAGGTATGGTAATTCGTAGACATAAATAATAAATAATTAAAAATCCATTGTTTTTTATATCAAGAATTTCAGTGAATAATGTTCACTACAATAACACAACATGACAATTCAGTACAAAGCATATCAAACTTGTGGCGCGCGCTGTGAGGACTTCTGGTTCCGGACTAATCGCGATGCGCAGTGTCAAGTCCGGGTGAGTCTGTGTGAGTACGTTTCTCAACTCTCCCTAGAGGAAGGGTATAGTACAAGAGGTTACATATAGATAAAATCAGTGCTAGGGAGCTTGAATGTCCCAGCAATAATAATGATAATAATAATAATAATGATATCTGCATATGCTGGAGAGTAGAATGCATTGCTATATGGAAACAGGTGTTTTCTGTATCTTTTACTCAAAGTCATCCAACATTAGAACTAGAAAAAGCGGACTCAACGGGCAACTTGGCCTGAGTCCATTTACCGTCCAAAATTCCTTTCCTTCCTCATTTCCTATCCTTTTGTTGCTCATAAATCTATAATATAATTATTAATTGATTAATTGATCAATAATTTTAGGAATGCGTCGAGACCATATGGATGGAAACGATGATCGCATTCGTGATCTTCCTCCAAGAGGGGGACACCAAGGCATGGGAAATTCTGGCTACGGTGGAAGACAAGGACGACCTTCAAATCAACGCAGAGATCGGAGGGACGAGCGTCGACGAACGACAGATGATGAAGATACAGTTCTCGACAGTCAGGACGTCTCAAGCATCGACAGAGGTAAATTGCACCAGCTCATCAATTGATTATGATTCATAAAGCACTTGTGATGCTTATACTTTCCATCAATCCCGAAAAGACGGGAGCTCGTATTATCATCAGGGCGCTTTAAGAATGGTAGCAGGGAGCAAAACAAACACTTGTGACCATCCAACACTGTAATCATTTAATCGTTAACTGTTAATTCGTCTCACTTAACAATTTTGTGCACGTTACTAACTCTGGCATCACGATAACTTGCCAAATAATACTGCCATGCTACTAAAAAAGATTGAGCCTTGCTATGAAACTCGTTGAATAGATGGTCACAATGGTTTGTATATGCGTAGAGTCAGTATCAAGCGTCGAAGGCGGTCCTCGAGGTACCAGGAGAAGACGAGTGCGAAGGTTTAGGCATCGCAGTTCCACACCCTCGACTGGTATGTCAGGTAAAGTTGTATTTCTGTTAGAGTTTGGGGAAATAGAAACTCTCATTTTTGAACAATCAGGGTTTCGTGCTTTTGTTTCTGGTATCGATAACGATTGTCGTGGTTTGTTTCGGTTCTGAGTTTTTCTGACTTCAGTGGAGAAAATAAAGTAGTTTGGAAGAAGAAAAGTTGGTAAATAAAGTTTTCAAGGGGAAAGAAATAGGTGAGAGTTAATGAATTTGTGGAAAGTGTGGGGTTGAATTGAGAAGTGTAATAGTCAGGGAGCCCAGTGCACTTTTCCATAGGTCATCTTAGCAAGGCTGGTTTTAATATATATGATAGATTTTATCTTAGCAGTAAGAAAAATGACCTTCAGCTAGTTCGGTAGCGGTGGGTATGTCAAGGGCAACGGGCCCTTCATGCTAAATTTTTTTGAGAATTTGGTGATTTTAGCAGAGCTGAAATTAACAGATATAGTCAATTGGACAGTAGACATTGTAGAAACAACATTCAGCTGACATTTGACTACTGGATAAACTTTTCAGCTGACCCGAAAGACAATTATATCAGCGCCCGTACACATGCGGTTGAACTGCAATGTCGTGTTTTGTTTATTGCACCTATCAGCAATAAATTGCTAGATCAATGATTTTTCTATTTCATCAAATGAAAAAAAGACGATAAACTTGAATCTTGTTTAGGCTATTGTTGTGTCACTCGAGTTATTTGGATGGTGTACGTCATAATAAGCATCACGCTGAAAATTTATGAATGGTGCTTTTCGATTTCTGTGGCCATTCATTGTTTTATATTGACCCTTGTATAAAAATGATACAACTGTCTCTTCGTTGAAAATATTTGTAAATATTTCGAAGTGTTTTCCAGTACATAAACATATTTCACCAACAGCGCCGGATTAACATTTTTCGGGGCCTGGGGCTAAACCTCGGAAGGGGCCCTCTTGAGGGCACAGAAAATCCCAATTTTCGAGAAAGCAGGAAAATAAATCAGAATTATTTTTAGATTACAACGTTTTTATTTTTTTCCTATATCTTCCAATTATGGACCTAATGAATCTTTACTGCAATTTACCATTGGTTGAACCTATGTTAAAATATGGGTCACAAACAAATTTTTTTACAAATTTTTCTAAAAATTATCAATTTTTTCTGAGATTTCATAGAACTTGCTGTAACGTACGTGAACTTGCTTAATTTTTTCTGGGGTCAGGGGCCCCTTGGTCCCCTGGGGCCTGGGGCACTAGCCCCACCGTGCCCTCTGGTTAATCCAGCGCTGTTCACCAATCATACAGCGTTGTAATATGGAGTGGAAAAATTCTTGATTAAAAAAAAAGACCGACTCCAAAAAAATAGAAATCAAAAATCATTTTGACAATAGTAACTAAGAAGTAGAAAATAATGATAAAAAATTTTGAGAAAAAAGGACCGACTCCAAAAATAGAATATTACAACGCAGTATGATTAGTAAGATATGATTATTTATTGGAAAACACTTTGAAATATTTACAAATATCTTCAACGAAAATATAGTTGTATCATTTTTTATACGAGTTTCAATTCAAAACAATGAATGGCCATTGAAATTGAGAAGCACCATTCTTAAATTTTTAGCGTGATGCTTATTGACGTACACGATTATTTAAAATAACTTTCTTTATTTTACGAAATGGAAAAATCATTTACCTAGCAATTTATTGCTGATAGGTGCAATAAACAAAACGCGACATTGCAGTTCAACCGCCTGTGTACACGCGCTGGTATAATTGTATCGTAGGGCCCTCTATATTGTGTATGTCGGTTTGTTTTAATTGTTGAACATTATTGTCGAACGTTCATTTTATGATGTATTTCACTATTATTCCAATGGTCCAGAAAACATTTGTGCGTGTAGCACGGTCTTAGATTGCCGTATAACCACGTATGTACAGGGGCTAATATAATTGTCTTTCAGGTCAGCTTGAAAAGTTTATCCAGCAGTAAAATGTCAGCTGAATGTTGTTTCTACAATGTAAACTGTCCAATTGACTATATCTGTTAATTTCAGCTCTGCTAAAATCACCAAATTTTTGAAAAAATTCAACATGTAAGGCCCTTTGCCCTTAGCATACCCAGCGCTACCGAACCAGCTGAAGGGCATTTTGCTTATTACTAAGATAAAATCTATCATATATATTAAAACCAGCCTGGCTAAGATGACCAATGCAAAATGCAGCGGGCTCCCTGACTATAAAAATCAACCCTATCTAACTCCCGGACCTTTTGTACTGCAGCTGTTGTCGCTTAAAAGTTCCACATTACGAGTGAACTCATCCGCTAGCTACCAGATAGCGCCTCATTCCTACTGTTCCAGAAAATCATTGGGTCTTATGTGTCGAAACTCTTAAAATAATAAAATAACGATTTTTAATTTATTATTATAGCTTCTCGTAATGATAACGAGATGAAGTGTGATTTCGTGAATCTTTTAATACGTTAAATATGGGTCGTTACAAGAGCAGGCCGTGTATTGTATCCCCTTTGTCATTCGGGATTCAAATCATGCAAAGAAGAGCGGACTTTTGTTTCAGTTCCTTCAGATGCAGAACGTCTAAATAAGAATTTGTATGTATACATACATTAACTCATATAAAAAAGAGATTATCATGATATCTCTTTCAGTAAAAACATATTATTTTCTGTTCCTCTTCCTTCTCTTCTTTCTTTACCTACAATGTTCAATGATTTCGCGGAAAACTTCGTAAACGTAGAATTTCTAATGAAAAAAAATATGTGCATTAGAAGAGTGCTTGAAGAATATACCTTATAATAGTTTTGCTCAAGGAAAGAGTAACGTCTTAAACATAGGAGAATCGTTTCTCAAATGTGAAATTTTGGTATTGGTAATATCTGGTTAAAATATTTTATTCAAAGAATCGTGGACAAGGGGGGGGGGGGTCAATAATGATACATTATTATAATTTATAATTGATTATTTAGAGGTGTATGTCAGTATTATTGTAATAAACGAATAATAATAAAATAAAATCAAAGAATTATAGCATAAGTGTTTGAAATATGTCGATATAAGGGGAGGTTAGGTCAGGATTTGGACGTCCTTTACAGGGGGGAGGGGGTGTCCAAAATCACGCCAAACCCCCGGACGTCTTTTATGGATGACCCCTAAGCGACAACTACTTTTTCAGTAGTCGGATAGGGCTA
This sequence comes from Neuroterus valhalla, assembly GCA_011762715.2. NCBI lineage: Eukaryota > Metazoa > Arthropoda > Insecta > Hymenoptera > Cynipidae > Neuroterus > Neuroterus valhalla. The sequence continues at coordinate 485,143 of WSXT02000030.1, forward strand.
GTAAAAATCGAGTAGAAGGGTTTTTGAGGTTAAGAACATGGTCGGAGAAAATGTGTTATCACGTGGGCAGAATGGCGATTGACTTTGAGGTGGTGAAATTGATCAATTTTGAACCAAAATGATACATTTTTACCAAAGAGATGAATAATGAAAAAAGAAGAGAAGAAAATGAATTTGTTACAAAAGAGTTCAACTTTCAACCGAAACTATGAATTTTCGACGAAAAAAAAAAACATTCTTGACTAAATAGATGAATTTTCAACCCAAAAGTGAGACTTTTGAAGAAAAAGTTGATTGTTCAACAAAATTTTGGAATCTTCAACCAATTTATAGAATTTGTAACAAACACAAATAAATTCTCAACCAAATTGTTGTATTTTTGACCGAGTATTTGAGTTATCCAGAATAGAGGCAAATTCTGTTTGGAAAGTGTGATTTTTTATATTTTAACCTACGAAATAATTATTTGAACATATCAGTATATTTCAAATCAAAGAGATTAATTCTCCAAATAAGAAATGGATATTCAACAAAGTAGTTGAATTCTATTTTTAGCAAATGAACACAAGTTTTTAGGCCAAAGTGACAAATTACCAACAAAAGAGTTGAATTTTCAAGCGCAATAAATTTGTTGTCACCAAAGGAGAGAGAATTCTAAACCAAAATGTTGGAATTTCAATCGCAGGTATAAATCTTCATATCTAAAATTTAACCACTGAACCTCAAGAATCTTAGAAATTTTTATTGAACTTATTCGAGTGAGACACAAGTCTTACAGCTTTAAACCCTTCTAATTTCGAATTGTTAAATTTTAAAGACTAGTAAAAAAAAAAAATGTCTACTTGAATTCGACAATTTTGATTCGTTCGAGCTCGTATTTTATAATTATTGTTAAATTCAGAATGCTACAAATCCGAAAATATATCATTTAGAATGTTCGTTTTAGGTCGAATACACTTTTTATTTCTTTAAATTTTAGCCTCTCGTTTAGAATATGATTCAGATAAAAACGATTGTGAATTTGATATTTCCAATTAGAAATATATACAAAATTGTTAGATGTATTATTAAATTTCAGCAAGGGTTTAATATTTTATAAATAAAAGCCTTCATAGTTGAAGAATTTTGTATTCTTGAGATTCAAAATCCAAGATCTTAAAAATTTATTTGAAATTAGAAGCCTTGGAAGGTGTTGAATAATTTTAGATTTTAATATTCAAAATTGTTTGGTTTTAAATGAAAATTATTTGTGGTTGCAGCATTAGAAATTGAAGCATTTTCTATTGAACAATTTTAAATTATGAGCATTCGAAATTGAAGAAATGCAAACTTGAACGTTATCGGACGATTTTCATTTTAAATCCTCTGTAGTTAAATAATTTTGAATTAAAGATGCTAAAATATTATAAGTTCACTCTGATACTTCGAAGACTTGGTAATGAATAATTTCCAATTTTGATGGCCTCTCTTTTGTGATGCAACGTACAATTTGAAATATTTTCAATTCAAATTTTTTTAATTTCTTTTTCGTAATGAACGCTTGAAAGTTCAAATGCACGCTCGTTCTACTCCTAATTTGCTAAACTAAATATTCTCACTCGAATAAGTGCTTCAAATTATAAATTCAGTCTTTAGAGCTGGAATTTCGAAACTTGAAAGATCAGGAACATTTTCTCAAAACCAGGAAAATTAGTCGTAATAATTTTTTATTCTTCATTTGGGCACTAGGGTGGTCAATATTTCCCAAAATCATCTAGTTTTTGTTCTCATATTCTCGTTTTCATCGAATGAAAAAAAAAATTATTAGTGAGATTTAAAACTGCATGATCTTCCGACTCTTTCCAAGTCGCTCAACCTTTTGATTTCTGATATGTTGCAAATCTTAATCTGATTTTTGTTAATCTGAACTATCGATTTTTTTAATTTTCCGAACCGAATGTCCGAAGTGAATAGCCCCTCAAATTTTATTTAAATTTTGATAAAACATTAAAAAGGGCACTCCTTTTGCAATATCTTGTAAGCAAATCCTTCAAAATGACTTTATCCTGGCTCACATTATAGAAAAACTTGGTAGTTTTTAACCTACACTTAGGTGGAAACAGATTACGATTATTATTCATCACTTGAGTCTGTGATGAGGGATAAGTTTGGCAGGTATAAATAAATAATTGTTTCCTTATTGACATACATTTTTTATGTTTATTATGTTAGACTTCCCATTTATATACAGTGGTTCGCTACAAATTACAAAAAGACATCTTTGAACTCGTCAGAGGGCATGTTTTCGGAGAAAAACCATGAATTTGCAATTTGCCTATTCATAAGTCGCCCGGATTCAATGTTTTTAAGGGATCAAATTTCAATTTACAGTTCGTACAAATCAAGTTTGACCTATATATTGTCAGTTGAGCAATATAAAAATCTATGATCTACTACTTCAGGAAAAACAAATTAATTAATGAGTTTGATCAGATAATATTTATGCGAGAAGTCTTATCTCGTCAGTGATCAGTTTCTATCAAGGTTACAGTCGGTTTCATGCACTTGAATCTAGTTTCAATTTTCCACGTGTCTTCGAATCTTGGCCTTGATTCCTTATAAAAGAAAACTACTGTCGGAAAAAGGAACTAGATTCTTTTAGTCGTAGGGATCACAGTCCATCCCCTTTTTTCCTCATTTTTCCTCTTAAAGAGAAACTTTGTTTTTGATGATACCCCTTTCAAATCTTTCCTGAACGGTTCATTTGTTGTGTTTGCACAGGCTAAATTGCTATGAAGCAGCGAAAATAAAGAATTTTCAACCAATTAGTTGAATAATATTAAACCAAAGAGATCAATTCTCTACCGAAAAAGGCAACTTTCAACCAAAAATCTGAATTTCCAATCCAGTAATTGAATTTTCACTGAAGAAAGACGAATCTTGGATAATAGATATAATAGTTGATATTTCAATGAAAAAAAAAATGATTTTTCAACGAAACAGTTGAATCTCTAACCAAAAAAGAATAATTTCTAAGTCATAAAGACGAGTTTCCCGCAATACAGTTGGATTTTTACAAAAAAACATGAATTTTCAACAAAAAAGTTAATTCTCAACCAAACAGTAGAATATCCATCAAAAAGGATGATTTTAAAACGAAATTGTTAATATTTTTTTCAAAACAGTTGAATTTAGTTATTTAATTTGTGACTATAAAAGTTGAATTTTCAACCGAGTAATTGAATGAAATTGAATTGAAAGATGAATTTTTATCAAAGTTACTCAACTTTTCACCAAGTTATTAATTTTCAATCACAAGCAGTCGAGTTCAAGCAAAAAAGAATAGTTAAATCCTCAATCGAAACAGGTTGATTTCAAACTAAACAGTTTTTTCTATCAAAAAAGATTTCTTAGTCAAGGAATAACGAAAAGTTTTTATATAAAATACTTGAAAACTTCATCGAAAAGATGAATCTCCAACAAACAAACAAATTAATTTTTTACATAATACATGAATATTCATCTGAATAGTGTAATCTTCTGCTGATACGGTTTAATTTTCTACCAAAAACAGAAGAAAGATCGAAAAATTAATGAAAGAAAAAATGGACAAATAAAATAAGAATATATAAATATTCAAGTTTGCGAACAAAGAGATTAATTTCTCAACCAAAAACTCCAAACAACGGTTGAATTTTCTACCTAAAAGGTTAACTTTTTGAAAAACTTGTTGAGTTATCTACCGAAAAATATGAATTCGTTACCAAAAATGGAAGAGTTAAATTTTCTGTTGCAAATAAAATCCTAGAAGAAAAAAAAATTAAATATAAATACAATAGTTCAGTTTTAAACAAGAGTTGAAGATATAAACAAAATTTCCATTGCGAATCCATCCTGTTTTAGTTTAAAAAATCAACTACTTGGTTGAAAATCAAATTATTTTGTTGAAAATTACACTTTTTTCTTGAAGGTGCATTATTTTAATTTAAAATCCACCTCTGATTGAAAAAGTGACTTCTTTGTTGAAAATCAATTCATCTGTTCTTAGCGAAGATTCAAGTATTTAATTGAACATAGATTTTTTAATTTAAAAATCGAACTATTCCTTCAGAATGTATTTCCTTTGTTGAAAAGTCGCCTCTTTCGTAGAAAATTAATCTTTATGATTGAAAATTCACCTTTTTCGCATAAAATACATTTATTCCAGTTGAAGATTCATCATTTTACCTGAGAATCTATCAGTTTGGTTGAAAATTGATATCTCTAACTGGAAATTCAACTGTTTTATCTTTAGTGAGAAATGATCTTTTCTAGTGTAAAATTCCACTAGTTGGATGAATTTCCGTCTTTATGGATTGATTAATTAGTTCGTTGAAAAATTGATTTTTGGTATAAAATAATCTTTTTCTCCGAAAGTTACTTTTCTTATTTGTATTGAAAATACAATTATTTCGCTGAAATCTCTAATATTTTGTTGAAACAATAATTTTTGGTATCAAATTATCTTTTTCCCTGAAAGTTACTTTTCTTGTTTGGAATAAAAATTAAATTATTTCGCCGAAAACTCGTACATTTTGTTCAAAAATTGATTTTTGCCATAAAATTATCTTTTTCTCCGAAAGTTACTTTTCTTTTTGGCAAGTTCTTCTTTACGGTTGACAATCCAAGTTGAACAGTTAATATATTTCATATCAGTCGAAAATTCTTCTGGTTGAAAACTCTTATGTTTGTATCAGAAATAATTTTTAAGACAAAAATGTTACTTCCATATTTTTGGTTGAAAATGATCATCTCCATAGTTCAAAATTCAACCATTTTGTTGAAAAATTATATTTTTGGATTGAAAATTAAATTTTGTCGAAATTTCAACTATACTAGAAGATGGTTCATCATTTCAGGTAAAAACTCGTCTTTCTGGTTTAAAATTCAACTGCTTCAGTTAAACATTTTTGCTAAAAATTATTTCATCTGTTTGAAAATTCAACTCTTTCAGTTGATGATTCTCTGTTTTAGTTATGAACTCTTATGTTTGGTATGAAATCGGGTTTTCAAACTCAAAATGTTACTGTTCAATATTCATAATTTTAGTTGGAAATTCATCCTCTTGGTTTGCAATTCAAACTGTTCATAATTCTATTGGAAAATTCATCAGTTTGGTTTTATAAATTGTAAATTTAACTGTTCCAACTTTTGTGAAAAAATGATATTTTTCCGTGGAAAATTTGAGTATTTCTTCAAAACTAATCTATTTTGCAATTCTTGATCTGTCTTGTTAAAGGATGTTTAGAATAAAGGTCACGAATTGAAATAAATGTTTGCGTTTTGCGACAAATATGAGTATGTTACTTTTAATTGACCGGAAAAATTGAAAAACTTGACCGGGAAATGACCGGGAATTAGGAATCGTCCGGACATTTTTCTAAAAATTTTCCATGCATCCACTTGAAAATGAGTATTAAGGGGTTCTTGGGGTCGCTGATTTCGAAAATAAAGTAAAAAATCCAAAATTGAAAATAGCAGACCAAAAATGGCGGACTTTTTTCTCGATTTTCCGATGCATTCACTCTAAAATGATTATAAGGGGTTTTTGGGATCGCTGATTTCGAAAATGAAGTCAAAAATCCAAAATACGGAATGGCGGATATTTTCTAACATTTTCCGTGCATTTACTTGAAAATGAGTATGAAGGGGTTTCTGGGGTCGCTGATTTCGAAAATGAAGGCAATAATCAAAAATTGATACTGGTGGACCCGAAATGGTGGCCATTTTTCTGCAATACTACTTTTTTTAGAAAGATGTCCGCCATTTCGAATTTTGGGTTTTTGACGTCATTTTCGAAATCAGCTACCCCAAAAACCTCACATGGGTACTTGAATAAAGTGAAATATCGAGATTCTGATTTTTGGACAGCTTCTTGTGATTTTGAACCACTGTGCTCTGTATAACGGGCCGTTTTGGGCGTAACTGTACGTTTCATAGAAAAAAAATTCCCCGAGCGCAAACGGGCAACTTCCGGCAGCTCAATTTTTGATATGTTTTGTAGAAGATTCATTATTGGGATGAAAAAATAGGGCCCGATCTATCAAGACTTTTTTAAAAACTCTGATTTTATCATCGTAAGCTTATCATCAACATTTAAAAACTGCAGTCAATTTTTTAAACATATTCATCTTTGTCAAGCACTTTGATAGTTTATATATCTGGAAGTACTTACATTTGCGAGAACAATCCATGTTGTGGCATCGAAATTGGTCTCTATTCAAAAACTGTGCACTTTTGAAAAACTGATTTTTACTTGTTGCGATGTGTTTGACTTGTTCGACGCGTTTGATGTCTATGAAACAGAGAGACTGAAGTTGGCCCTAGCAACATGTGTTCTTAACTATTAATCTTAAACGACGCTAGGGGTACCACTACTGATACTGGACTTTTCGAATAGCGAAATAAATTTTTTTTTCCCCATTATGGCTAACTTTTTGTGATTTTTGACCACTGTGCGCCACCCTGAATTGGTTCTAAATCATGATTATTATGTTTAAATTTAAATTTTTCGTTTACAAATTCCTAGAGATAATTTTATTGAGAATCAATGTGTGCTTTTGTTTAGGTAGCAATGCTGGCCCAGGTGACCATGGCCAGTCAAACGTAGCCAGTAAAGAGGGAACACCTTCGAACGAAATAATGCCATCGAACAACAGTTCTCAGGGCCCCAAGGGACAGAGAGAGCCACGTCCCCGACATCCACGAATGCCGCCAGGCAACAAGCCGAAGGAGACCCTGGTTAATGGCACCAGTGGCTAAGCAACCATCCAAGAAGATGGAAGTTTCCACGAACGTAAGACTACACCCGAAAAAAGCTACCAACATCAGCTAGCAACATGACGCCTACCCTACCCACTCAAGGACTACACGATTACGGAACGCGACATGATTTTTAGTCTATGCTCGTTGTTAAGACTGTTTGCTACCGATAAGAATATGACACTTGTTTAAGAAATCGTCATTCTCCTTAAAAGGGGGAAAAAAGAAGAAGATTTAAGGACACGTATTAATATCCATGCATGGTTTAGTTGAATGATAGTGATTACGCTATCATATTTGATATATGGACACATTCATTGGGAGGTAGTAACAGCACAATTTGGTAAAGAGAATTCCCCTGATTGTGAAACTGTGCCTCATTTTTATACCGAGCTCCTAAACTTATCCGACAGCGCTTTGGACGTAACGCAGAGGAGCGCCAAACCGTTTGTTCAATTCCAACGATCCAATACACTGAGTCTTCTTTGCTAGTTGTACCATCAATTATCATAAATTTGAACGAATTTAATCGCGAGAATTTGAAACTCGTTGAAATTTATTTTCGATAAATGTAGAAGACTCAGGAGTCAAGACGCAAGATGATGCCTAATTGTTTGTTAACCCTTTCTTCGTTTTTCTTTATGTTTTTGGGAAAGTAACAACCTATCCGTTTAATGCTATTTGCCCAGTGAAAATTGCTAGGAATGAGAGAAAATGTTACCAATGTTCTAGGAGCAATTAAACGTTAAACGGTAGCTGTAATAATTCCCGGATTAATATTATTCCCAATGATGTTCCTTCTTATTTGCTTCGCAAGATTGAGTTGTTTTCGGTTTACGATTATTAGTAGAGTTACTTAACAACATTAGATTTTTATGTTTCAATGATGAGTGCTAATTAATTATTGTAATACCTCGAAGAGCGCTAAACTGGCTCATTTAATTACAACAAAAAAAATCGCATCAAGTGTGCACGAGGGATTAGTTTCGTTTCCCAGTACACCTTTTCACTAATTTAGTCTTTTTTTTTTACTACAGTATAAGCCTATTATATCCAATAATAGAGTTTGATATGCAATTCGTTTTTGCATTGTTTCACATGATTAAAAAAAAAAGTAAACGTATACTTAGTAATACCAATGTATGATGTGCCAGAGAAGGAATGATACATGTTTTATGATATCTAGCTGAAGTGCAGACTTAGCTCATACCTTTATTACTATAATACTACTTAGTCAAAATGTGGATGTCTGAACAAATAAACTAGCTTTACTATACTAAGCTATAAAATAGATACGATAGGCAGTTTTAAATTGACTATTCGATTTAAAACTGTCGAGTCTCTTCTTCCGGATATGACAACAACTAATCAGACGTGTCTTTGTGAATCTTGCAAAAACGCTAAGCGATTCATATTTACGTAATGACACCTACCAATAGCTGCGGTGACATCCGATGATCAATGTGGCAGCCAAAACTGAGATATCCCCCAACTTGCTTGTTTCAGATACATTTGTATTGATTGCAATTTGTGCATAATTTAAGAATAAAACATTTCTGTACATAGATATGCCTTTTTATTTATGCGGAGTAGAGTATTTATATTTCTATTTTGGGCAAATATAGATTTTCTTTTCCAAAGAAGTTTTTCCGACCTAAGAAGACAAATTTTGCAGCAACGAACATTAATTTTTCACCTGAAATCCGCATTAACATTCAAATAGGTAAATTTTTGAGCCAAAGACGTATTATCAACAAAACAGTCAGGATGGCGACTTGACCGAGAAACCGGGAAATGACAGGGAATTTACTTGACTCAAGAATTCTTCTTTTTCCATTATGAGAAAAGCCTTTTATAAATTTGTTGCTCTTATGAGATTTTTTAGTTGACTCGAATTTGATAATTGGATTGATGATAGCTCAAACCTACAAAAAGAATTATTTTCTTCATTTTTTCAAAAAAATGTATCACGTTCTATTTGCTTTTCCTTATTTATCTAGCTTGAGACAGGGAATTTATGAAAATAATTATAGTTTTTTTTTAAGGGCATGGGGTTTCAGTGAAGAAGTATAATTACACTTGGACCAGGAAATTTTTTCCATGGAGTAGGAACTTTTTAAACTAATTCTAATCGGATTTAGAAAAAAGGAGTTCTAAAAAATCGTTCCTTCATTTCAAATTTCGTCACAATTTTAAAGTTCGTTCTACTTAATTTTAAATAAAGAAAGTACTTCAAGCAGTCTTTAGAGTTGAAGTAGTATTCTGAAGAACAAATATCTCTGAATTATGATAGAAAGCTTGTTTTCGTTGTTCATTGCAAATTCATTATTTTTTAGTTGAAAAATGAATTTCTTGTTTGAACTTTAAACTTGTTTGTTGAAAATCAAATTTTCTTTTTAAAGTTGCATTATTCTGATTCCGAATTTAACTCTGGTTGAAATTGTAACTACTTTGTTGAAATTCAATTCATCTTTTTTTGGTGAAAATTCAAGTATTTAGTTGAACATTCATTTTTAAATTTTAAAATTAAACTATTTCTTCGAGAATGTATGTACTTCGTGGAAACTTTGCATTTTTTGTAGAAAATTATTCTTTATGGTCAAAAATTAATCTTTTTGCTTAAAATATATCTAATCATTTGGTGATTCATTCATTCATTTTCATAACAGAAAGTTCATCAGTTTGGTTGAAAATGAAACTTTGTCTTTTTGAATTGAAAATTCGAATATTTCGTTAAAACTTCAAATATTTTTTTTGAAAAAGCGTTTTTTTTTCTTGTAGAAAATGATCTCTTTCTTCGAATGTTAATATTCTTCTTTAAAAAATTATCTTTACAGTTGACAATTTGAGTTACACAGTCAAATATTTTTCATTTCAGTCGACCATTCATCAAGTGAAAAGCTCTTATGTTTTGTTAAAAATTCATTTTTCAAGACAAAATTGCCACTATATCATTTTTGTTTCAAAATTTTTATGGTTCAAATTTCAACCATTCTATGAAAAAATTGTATTTTTTGGTTAAAAATTAAGTTTTTGTCAAAAATTGAACTATTTTAGTTGAATTTTCATCAGTTCAGTTGAAAATTCGTCTTACTGATTTAAAATGCAACTACTTCAGTCGAAAATTTACAATTTTATTTGATTCCTCATCATTTCATGTATAAATGTGATAATTTGTTTGACATTTTATTTTTTTGATTGAAAGTTAGTTTTTCTTGTTATAAGTAATCTTTTCAAACTGAAAATAACCTTATTCCAATCAAAATTCCATAGTTTCAGTTGAAAATCTATTTGTTTAGATAAAAATCCATTTTTTCCCCATTTCAACTTTGAGTAATCAAATTTTTGTTGATAATTTATCCTTTTCAGTAAAAGTCAATTCATCTATGTTTAGAAACTCAACTCTCTCAAATAAAGATTCCTTTTTTTTTGTATAAAACACTTATGCTTGGTTTGAAATTGGTTCTTATAAACTAAAAATGTTCCTGCTCCATTTTAGGTTGAAAATAATAATTTTTTTACTTTGGAATTCGACTATTTTGTTGGAACATTATATTTTTTTTTAGGAAATGATTCTTTCTATTTGGAAACTAATCTTCTTGTTTTAATATTCACCTTCATGGTTGGAAATTGAAGTGATCCAGTCCAATACTTATCTCCTTAGTTGAAAATTCATCTTATTGTTTTGAAATGCAACCGCCTCTAGTTGAAGATTCATAATGTTGCTTGGAAATTCATCTATTAATTTATTTTGCAATGTTTGATCTGTTGTCTTAAAGGATTTTTAGAAATAACGTTATGAATAAAAATAAATGTTAGCGTGTTGCGTCAAATATAAATATTTTACTTCTAGTTGACCGGGAAAATTGAAGAACTTCGACCGCGAAGAACCGGGAATTTGAAATTGTCCGCCGAATCGCCACCATGATTAATTTTTCACCTAAAAGTCGCATTGAGGCCATGTTAAACATGGGTCACGTGACACAAATTATCGATTTTTTTGCAACAACTCACGTCCGCACCGAAATAGATATCGAGTTGATTTTTTGGGAAAAGCCTAAGAAAACAATAAACTACGTTTGTATACAACATTTGGTTCAAAATTTTGAAAAAAAAATCGCAAAAAAATTTTTGTTCTCGAAATTTTGAACAAAATGTTGTATACAAACGTAGTTTATTGTTTTCTAAGGATTTTCTCAAAATATCAACTCGATATCCATTCCGGTGTAGACGTGAGTTATTGCAAAGAAAAGATGTCGGTAAGGTAGGAATCGGGTAAGCTTAACATGGCCTTAAGCCCTTAACAACCAAATAGTTCAATTTTCGAGTCAAAGACTTATTCTCAACAAAATAGTATAATTCTCGACCAAAAAAGTATACTCAAACAAAACTGTTGAATTTTCAACCAAATAGTCGAAAGTGTATTTAATTTTGAACCTAAAAACGTTAATTTGACACAAAAAGGGAACTTTTAGACCTCAAACATTCCTTCGCGGCACAAAAAGAACGAAATATGAACGAATTCAGTTCGAAGAAGAAAGACGAATTATTTATAACCAGATAGTTCAACCCTTGGGTAAAAAATTGAATTTTACAAACAATAATGTAATTGTGAAGTTTTAAGAAAAAAGAGGATTTTCGAATAGGTAAATTCACCCAGAAAAGAGGACCGTTTCACAGAATAGTTCAATCCTTAACCAAATAGATCAACTGTCATCAATAGAAAATAATTTTCTCCCTTAAATGACAAATTTTTCAACAGAAACGTGCATTTCTTAACAAATAGTTTATTTCCTACCAAATAGTTCAATCGAAATGAATAGTTTTCTTTTCCACCAGGTCATTGAATTTTCCACTATTGTATATGAATTTCCAGTGCAGATAATGAATCTAATCAAAAAATGCATAAATCTCTTAGTGGATCAACTTGTAACCAAGAAGTTGATTTTTTAACCAGAAAAGATAAGTTTTCAATCAGAGAGGTCACATTTAAGGAAAAAATGTTGATAAAAATGTTTGGATTCTAACCAAATATTTGAAGTTTTTCGCTGGAAAAATTAATTTAGTGCTAAGAGGATTAATTAATTTTCAACCTAAAAATATGCTGTTTCCTCAAAAAAGTTCATTTTTGATCAACTAGTTGAATATTCAAATAAATGGTTGAATCAAACAAAAATATGAATTATCAACTGAAAGAATCTTGAACCCTAAAAAATGCATACTAAACGAAGTAATCAAACTTCAGATCAAGTAGGTGATTTTTCAACTAAGAAGTATACAAATACAACAAAGGACGATTATATGTAATATCTTTTATCTACAATTATCTACAAAACAAATAAATTTTGAACCAAGAACTATGATTTTTCAACAGAAATGTCAATTTCGTTGCAAATGGTTTAATTCTATTAGAAATAAATTTTCTGTTGAAAATACCCATATCTAACCATATTGATTTAGTTCATCTTCATTCAAAAATTTAAATCTCTATCAAGAAGAAAAACGGAGTTTTGGGCACAGAGATGAAATTAAACTGAAATAGTTGATCTGCAACAACACGAAATTGAATTTTGAGCAGAAGAGTTTAACAATTTAACAAATAGTTGAATTTTCAACCAGAAATATGATTTTTTATTTAAAAAAGAAGAACGGTCGCGGGACCGCTGACAGAAGCTTTGCTCTTTCGCGTTGAAAGAAAATCATAAATTTGATTGCTATTTCATTTATCGATTGGAAGAAAACAGCTATCCTCTCACTCTAGGCATATACATGCACGCCAGTAAAAGAAATATTGTAGAAGGAAGTATGAAGTTGATCGCATTTGCAGATTCAAATTTCAAAGAAGTTAAATTATAAAAGGTTGGCAGTTTTTAGTGTATAATGTAGACATGAACTTTCAGACGAATCACGTTCAGAACTATTATTTACAAATGCCTTTACTCGCGCGCAACGTGTAAGTCCGTGTTCACTACCCACACGCGGCTCGTCGAGTGTGCGCCGTGTCCCCAGCAAGAGTGGAGACGGGCGAAAGGAGGAAAAATGTGAGAAAGGGAAGAGTCGCAGCGTGAACTGTCGCAGAGTCTATAGTACGTATACTACACCGGCCTTCAGAACCGAAAGGAGGGAGAAAGAGAGAGATTGCTGCGTTGGTGCCATGCTATGGACATTGTCAGTCTCATTTTTCGTGACGCGGACGGGGTGCTCCCGTTTTGCACAGTTAGGTCGCCTCGCTCAGGGTATATGTATATCCTCTCAAAAGAAGCAAAGCTTCGAAAACGATTTCTTATCACAAAAGATAAATTATCAACACAAGACATGTTTTTCCAATGAATTCGTTACAATTTCAACTAAGAAAGATCAATTTTCACCAAACATGAAATAGTTTAATTTTCGATTACCTTGGCCGCGTATAATTTCGAATACAAAAAGCTACAATATTAAAGAATCTTGTCTCAATCTATACGCGCTCGATATTGTATTTACCTCGCGCTACGCGCTCGATTTTTTTCACCTCGCGCTTCACGCTCGGTTTCATACGTGTTAGATTCAGTTCATAGTGCAATGCAGATAAAGAATTCCAAATATTGCAAAACTCCTGAAAGCCTCCACTTCTATTAGGATTATTGAATTTTTTTTTTCATTTTTGATGAAATTTTGTTTTATATTGAGTTTACTTAAGGCACTAGTGGCCTAAGGAACATATTCTCATTACAATACTCGCCACTGATATTTATATCTCGCATAGTTTGACTAGCAAATTAAATTTTTCATTGTTTAAAAAGCGTTGTCACGATCAAAAAAAAATATACGCCGTATTTGGAAAAATGTCATGTAAAACTTGTAAAACTTTTCAAGATGAACAATTTTTCTATTAATGATCTCTTCCTGTCTCTTTTTGGTTGGGTTGAAGATGGAATTTTTTATTTTTGTAAGTGTGTTATCACGATGAAAACGAAAACTATGTGTCCTATCGAAAAATAATCAAGAATGAATTTGTGGATTTTTTAAGGTAAACAATTTTTTCTTCTTTCATTTTTCTTATATCTCGCATAGTTTTGCTCGATGATGGAACTTTTTATTTTTGGTAACATCCTTTCTTCCTCGGCCTTAAAAGATTGTGCCAAAGCACAATCCAATATGATCATTTTTTCGGAAGTAATCGAGTTCACGGTTCATTTCTCATTATTTTTTGTGCGATCAAAATCGGAATTTTCAATTTCTTGAGAAAATTCGAAGAGTTGTATGAACGATTTGGTACGGCTCTCAAGAAGAAACCTTTTTTTCCTTTTAATTTTTTTTTTCAATCTTGCGTTATTTGGCTAATACTTCTCATTTTCGTTTCTATTTTTGAATTTTGAAAATGCCACAACTCTGACCATTTGGTTTTTATAAAAAAAAATCATAAGCTTAATTTGTTTTACTTTTTACCTCTTACAAGAAACTGTACTTACGATTTTTAATTCTTGGATGAAAAAAATCCAAAAAAATTTTCAAAATGCTCTCCCTCTGATCTTTCAACCAAAGTAGCTGTCAAACATACTCATCCTTTCTTTCCCGGTTTTGAAAAAATGTGCCAAAGCACGATATGATCATTCTTTCGAAAGTGTTCGAGTTCACAGATTATTTTTCACTATTTTTTGTGCGATCAAAATGGGAATTTTTGATTTTTTGAGAAAATTCAAAAAGTTGTATTCGTGATCTTGTAGGGCTACGAAAAAGAAACATTTTTTCTCTCTGACTTTCTCTTCAATCTTGCGTTATTTCGCTGAAAATTATCATTTTCTTCTACATTTTTGAATTCTGAAAATGCCACAACTCTGACAATCTTGTTTTTATCAAAAAAAATCATTAGAATAAATTGTTTCACTTTTTACCTTCTATAAGGAACCGTACCTTTGATTCTTGAGTCTTGGAAGAAAAATTTCAAAAAAATGCTCAAAATGTCCCCCCCCCCCCCCCCCCCCTTTCCTTTCCAAATGCCTGGAAACCACATCGCACTCACCTCTCTTTCTTGCCAGTAGGTAGTGTCACGGAGAACTGA
>WSXT02000030.1:503509-528985 GCA_011762715.2 Neuroterus valhalla
TCGTTACTAGGGGAATTGGGGGGGGGGGGGGGTGTTTAGAGGCCCTCAAATCCGTCCCTAACTGCTCTCTCAAAAAAGAAGAAAATATAGGGTGATGTTTTTTCACGAGAACAAAAAAACATAAACATAGGATAAAAAAATCCTTTCATTCCGCTTTTTTAAGAGACATTCTATTGCAGTTTGTTTATTTCAATATTGAAAAATGTTACATTCAGTCGAATAATTTTTTTTTTGCATTAACCTACAGCTTAAGGTGGATTCTGAACCACCAAGAACAACAGCTTCGAGTACTCAGAGTAACCTCTTTCTCTGGAGGTACCGGCATCATGGCTCTCCAGAGATGAACACTCCCTTGCTAGAAAAATTTTCACCGCGTGAGCCACCGAGGCTTTCCTAGAGTACGAGGCGGGAATCGAGCCCTCAACCAGACAGAGTGGTTCCAAAGCTCATGCTTTAGCCCCCACGACCAACTGACAACTCTTGCATAGACTATTTTTGAAAACTTCTAAATTTGCCAAAGTACTATTTCTGTATTCAAAAATGGTGTTCATTAGTTTAATATTAAAAAATCAGGATGGTCACAGCACCGGACTGGAAAAACGGAAAGAATACCAGAAATTTCCAGAGATAGATAAAACACAGAAATCGACCGTGAAATGTTTTAATCTCACGAGAAGGAACCCAGCCAATTTCTCTTACTGACTCTTGATATGACATGAAATTATTATTTATGCGATGTTGACAGAGTTCAAAACTCTCTTTGTTGCTACGTTCTAGAATGGATTTTTCACATCTTATGTGCCTCAAATTTCCAATTTTTAACGCGTTTGGAATTTATATTTTTTTCAACGATTTCTGCGAGTTGAATTTTTGTTCACTTTGACCTTCATTTAGTACGAGCTGAAATAATTAATGTGTTATGAGAAAAAATTACTACATAAAAAGTACGAATCTACACAGA
This sequence comes from Neuroterus valhalla, assembly GCA_011762715.2. Classification (NCBI taxonomy): domain Eukaryota; kingdom Metazoa; phylum Arthropoda; class Insecta; order Hymenoptera; family Cynipidae; genus Neuroterus; species Neuroterus valhalla. Next base: position 504,471 of record WSXT02000030.1, read on the forward strand.
TATCATAAAGAAGAGAGAGTAATTTATTTACCCTGCAGTGACGCCTCCTTGATCCACATTTTCCAGATTTGATTCGACAGATACGACCTTCAGAATAGTTAAGTAGAAAAACTGCAGCGTCAGTTTTGTTTCATCTACAAAAAAAAAAAGATTAGCAAGTCATAAATCTGAAAATATCTGCAAAAATCAAGCCATTAATAATCAAAATATATGTTTGTACTTTTGAAAATAACAACTATCTTCACACTGAGGGGATGTCGTTGAAGAAGCTTGAATTTCTTTTCCTCCAGTCTTGCTTCTTTTGACATTCGGTGGTGTCGTTTTTTATGGACAGGCGCTTCCTCGACTACATTTTCCGAAGTAGTTTCCGCATCAGAATCAGATTCTTGAAGCCTGTCCTGACTGTTTGTCCGCTTAGCTTCATCCTCGTCTCCTTCGATTGTTACAACCAATGAAGAATCTGAAAGAAATAACATTAACAATGGAGTCATAATTTACAAGATGGCTCTATTCTAAAATAAATATAAATGAGTTTTTCGATAATATTGAGAATTTTTACCATACGCGTCTCTGTATGCAGAAGATTTTGCATAGAGAACATAAAGAGGCGAAGACAATAATGCCGCCTTTTTGTGATCCTGTCTAATTTTGTCTAGAGGAAGACCGAGACTTTCTTGCAAAGGTTTACTGGCCTAAAATTTAAAAGAAGTTGATTATTGTATATGATTTGTGAACAACTTTCAAGGTCTATTTATATTACTTTAGGTTTTCTTTCTAGGGACTTACTTCCAAAATAGTGCGAAGTTGCGGAGCGAGATTGTCTACTCGGGTTTGTTTTTGTTCAATACTCGAAGCGACAACCTTTTTACTATCAACGAGTTCGTGACAGAGAGAAGCTAGTTGTTTTCTTTGAGTGAGTTCCCACTCGAGTCGAGCTAGTCTCAGCTGGTGTGGATCTTTCTTTGTCACTTCCTGAAAAATTTGAGGCAATTGTGTAATTTTAAAATTTTTTATTCAAGAGATAATAATTGGTCCACTTGAGTTTGAATTTCTGATAGTTCAATAGCTTACAAACTAATTTGAAATTATTCTCAAATTGTGAAACTTCCCGAAATTGAAATTTAAAATTTTAGCCAATTGCGAGTTTGGATTTTTCAGAATGCAATAGTTTCCAAAGAATTGACTTTTTTTCGAATTTTTCTTTTTGACTTACGGGTCTTGAAACTGATTCTGGAGCTTCCTTGTAAAATTCTTCTTCCGAGACTAATTCAATCATCTCGTCCTTCGACCTAAATAATAAATTAACCAGATGGAGATAAATGATCTCAATTCATGAATAATTAATAACTTGAATACTTTAAATACTGACTTGAACTGAAGACACTTCATGACTTCCTTTTTGAGATGCATGACTTCATACAATAAATTCTGCAGATGAAGATGGCGACTATCGACTCCACTTTTTGCAGCTGTAAGAGAATCTCGGGCAAATTTTGTCCTGAATTTCTCCATTCTGTTGAGTTTTTTCAACTCTATGAAGGCCAACGACGTCGTTATTTGTAATTCGCTGATTTCCTCCTTTGCCTAAACAACAATACTATTGATATTGAATTTGAAGATAAAATTTAAGAAAGTTTAAATCAAATGAAAGAACACATTTATTAGGTATGAAGTATTGTGTAATATTTATAATTTAATTTTTTGTTTTGAATAGTTTTAAGCTAAATGTATATTGTAGAGAATTTTACTTACAGTTGGATTTTCACTGGTCTTCAGTTCAGCAATTTTTGCCATCGCTTTGCGGATATCTTCACATGTGGCCAGAAAAATCTCTGAATCTTCTTCTGGAGATCTCTCGAGTGCTTCTTTTTCTTCATAAGTTATTATTGTCTGAAATATAAAGTGAAGAAGAATCAGATGGTATATAGGTTTCTTCAAAACTTAGAATACTGAATGTTCAATTTCAATCGCTCCATTTGTAAATTGTCTACTTTTATGTCCTAAAATATAAAAATTATTTGGTTTTTTAGCTTCAAAGCAGGGTCGATATAGTCGATCATGTTAAGTGTAAAAACAGGGTTAGTGTGATGAGGAAAAAATTGAAAATAAAAAACAAATTAGTTTTATAATTCGCTTATTATGAAAATAAAATTTTATTTCTTATTATTCATTAGTTGAAAAAGGTGAACGATAAAAGTTATTGCTTCAATCAATAATTTTAAGAGAAACTAAGAGGATATTTTAGACAAAGATCGTATAGTATCTTCCCTTTTAGGAAACTTTTTGTTGAATTTTTTTTTATGAAGGGAGATATTGCATTTTCCTTGAATATGCGTTTTTTAATGAAAAACTTTTAAAAAGCTTTAAAATCCTATTTTTTCAATAAAAATGCGAGAGCGTGATAATAGATGTCAAGAAAAATTTCTATAAATACACTTATACGGACAAATAATTTTTCAATTGAATTAGGAATAACGTAATTAGAAATATGTTATTTTTAATAATACAAGTTTAAACTTCAGGTAAGATTCAAATTCAGATTCTCCGTCCCATCTCATATGCATCACATTAAAAATAATTTTAAAAATTTTTATTTAGGAGATTTTCATTCTCTGAATCGGAAACTGTCGGAAATTTTTTTTTAAAGTTCCTATAATCTAAGTTAGGAGTTAAGCAGCATTTTAAGCAATAAATTTGAATGATTCAATCTAAAATTATTTGAATAAAACTGTAATCAGTTTTTAATGATTAAAAACTTAAATCTTAGAATTTTGAATCCATTCCTAAATTGTCCTTACTGCTAAGAATAATTTACAGTTGTTGAACTAAACCAAACTTTTATTGAAAAACGAACATATATGTAGCAGTAGGTACTTCATACGTAATAAAATTGAAAAATTTTGCACAGTTTTTTATTGCAATCTCCTAAAATTTGAATTGTTTTCTAACATTGGTTATTAATTTTTACCTCTGAAAATTTGTAAATGTTAATTATATTTTAACTAAATACTACGTCAGTTTTTCTCAAACGTTTTCTCCTAAAATTGTTTTTGAAAAACTTCATCAATATTTGATAGTTGTAGTCGGTTTAAGCATGAATTGTTTAAATATAAATTTGCATAATTATGATAATAACCTAGAGAGAGAGAGAAAAAAATGGAAAAAAAATTTGCTAAGTGTGGGGTTCGAACCCACGCTCCCAGTTGGGAACCAGAACTTAAGTCTGGCGCCTTAGACCACTCGGCCAACCTAGCTGGTCGTCAATGATTATTAAACGTCATAATGGTTTGGAGGCCCCAGAATATTAAAATAAAATTTTGGTTGGGAATTATAAAAAACAGAAAGGAATTCTGTATCATAAAACCAATAATTATTTAAGGTCCTTGAATAACCTCTTCAAAAAAAAAAAAAATGGTCAAATAATATTTTATTAATTTTAAAGTGTCTGCGTACCGAAAATCGCGTAATTTGGAATTCATGCCAAAAAAATCCAGCAATTCGTACCGAAATTTCGGTGCACATACATACAGCCACGGCCTTTTCATTTATGTTTTTCTCTTAGCAATCTGCTTTATGCAAGAATATTAATCTCAGGAGCCAAAAATTTTAACTTTGTTTTCATATTCAATACTTTAAAAATAAAAAATAGTATTTTTAAAATAAAAATGCAAGGTAAAAACTCATGAAATCTGATACATATTTTTGAAATCATGTGAAATGTCTCATAATTTTGCAAACCTGTTCAAATAACTCGAAATCCTTTGAATCCCATAGAAATTTTCCAAAATTGTTTACAAACCCTGGAAATCCTCTGGAAATACCAAGGCTACCACATAGTCACTTTTATTTACTTTTATTCTTGAATCACTTTTTAGTAATTTTTTAAAGATCAAGTCACTCTTAAATTTATATGTACCTCTGAATTTTCTTGAATTCTTTCGAATTGTCTCCAAGACTGCTCAATTATCTTGCATTCTTATAGATTTTATTAGATATATTTATTAATCATATTCACTCCTATTTATCCAGATTTAATGTTTTATTCACTCTTATTTTAAGCATTTTCTTGCGTTTACCCAAAATTCTTCTGAATGCCTACAAATTTTATCAAATCCTCTAGAATTCCCTGGAGTTTTACTAAATTCACTCCAGTTGTGCTGAAATTAATGGAATATTTCGAACTGTTTGAATTTTTTCTAGTTAATTAAAATTCACTTGTAATTCACCCGGAATTTCTATGAATTTAGCCCAAGGTTTTTTAATTTTCTGGAACCCTCCTTGGATTCTTATAATTTCTTCAAATTTTACTCAGTACAGTGGATTTTTTTGCAGTTTTTTTTCTAATTAACCCTAAACTTTTCACTTAAAATCTGTTAAATTTTGATTCTTAACTCAAATTCTTACTAACTTCATTCAAGTTTCCCAAATTCCCATAAATTCTTATATATTTATTCCCAATTCATTAAAATCAGTAAAAAAATTTTATATTTATTTGAATTCAAGTTAAGGTTTTTGAAAAATTTATTCTGATTTTTTATGGAATCATCCTTTAAAGTAACTTGAAATCTTATGAGATCCCTTAGAATATTTTGAAACACTTCGAAAATCCTTTAAATCGATTTATATTCTTTAGAGACTCAAGAAATGTCCAGAAATTAGAAAGTGTTGTTATACCATGTAAAGATGTTTAAAATCGATTGAAAACTTTGAAAGAATTACTAAAAATCTCTCGAAATACCTGAAAGTCGTCTAAAATTATATAAGTAACATAAAAATACCGTGAAATCATTTCTCTGGTCATGAAATTTGAAAATATTGTTGGGATTCTATCGCAACATTCTCGAATCATAAAATTCTTAGAAGATCTGTGATATGTATCTTGGAATACTTTAAAAATTCTCTAAGTCTTTATACTACATACTTTGTAATTCCTAAAAATCTCTCTTAACACTTCAAACTTTCTTGAAATACCTTGAAATATTTTTAAAACAATCAAAATTCATAGATATCATGTGGTATTCAAATCCTTACAATTATTTAGAGTCTCTAGCAATTATTTAAATTCCTTAAAACCTTTTTTCAATCCCTCGAAATCCCATAATATTCCTTGTAATCTCATACATTAATATAAAATCTCTTGGAATCCTTATGAATTCCTTAAGATCTATTGAAATCTGTAAGTCAGCAACGGATTTCATTTTTGAAATCCGAATGTAATAAATAGAGCATTCTCAAGTAAATCAAAAGCCTATCAGGGTTCGAACACTAAGTGCCAGATTTTCCAGATATTTCGTTACAAACGTTTTTCGCTAATATACTAGTTAAGATATTATATTCTTAGAGGCCGATATTTATAACGATATGAAAAATGATGAAATGCTTAATATTATACGATACATTGTCATCATTTTCTGAAGGAATTCTTTCTGAAATGTTTATTTTGCAAACCTTGTACATGTCTCCATCCTTAACTACAATTGTTCCTCCTCCGACAGATTTTCGCCGCTTTCTTGAAGGTTCAACTTCAGTTTCTTTCACCATTATGAAGTAAGTTCACTAATTGGGAGAATTTCCAACAAGAAAACTGATAAAATCAGTAAAAAAACACGATTCAACGAATATGACGCGCATACATGCCGCCTAAGAGTAAGGTTATGTTGTTGACAGTTCTTGAGAGTCTTGAAATATGAAATCGAAGGGAACTATGTTAACAACCGTCGGTGGGAGAGGCGCGAAGTTGAAATTTCTCAGAACTCTACAAGTGTTTCACCAATTTAAAACGGTTTCGTACCTATCATTGAATATTGATAAAAGTGTTTTTTATGATTTCATTCACCTAATTGCAATTGCACATCGAATTTGAATCATAAATATTTGAGAGAGTTTCCACTCAGGATGATTTTTATTAAAACGTTTGAAATGTGAGTCAGGATTTTTCAAACCAAAAAAAAGTTGATTTTATAGGATTAACACCTCTAAATTTTGATTTCAAAAATAAAGTTTGCCTAATGAATATATAATTTTATTCATCTCGAAATTCGAATCTCTTCGAAAACTATTTTTAAATTTTTTATTATTTTAATAAATTGAATACAATTTTCGTGAATAAAAATATATGGTTTCTAAAAAAAAATCTTGACCCCGACGTGATTTGAACACGCAACCTTCTGATCTGGAGTCAGACGCGCTACCGTTGCGCCACGGAGTCTTGATGTTAATGCATGCTCAGAGATTGCTTTTAATGTCATGTGACCTAAATTCCAATTCCAATCGCCAAAAAACGCAATCTTGATATAAATAAAATGTTTTCACCATAAAAGATTGACATTTACTCAATATTCATTAGGAAAATTAAAGAAGGAAATCAGCATACAAAAACATAACATGCTAAAACAAAAAAGAGTTGAAGGAAGAGAACAATACAATCGATAGTCACTTCCGGTCGATTTTCCTCATTTTGAAATATTTGTATGAAAATATTTATTTTTTTTACCGAAACAGTCTCTGTAACTGATTAGAAACTGATAATGATTTTCAAAATTGAATATTGAACAAAGCTGGTTATGATTCTCATCTAAAATCAATATTTTATAGTTTTATACATATATTCACTTGGTCACGTGACTTCCATTATGGCGGCTCATGGCCGTTATTTTTGAATTTCGATTCTGAATTTCGAAATTCTAAGGTTTTCTCATTATAAAATATACAATATTTTATTGTTCAAATAAAACGATATCATGAAGGGTATCTATAATGAGAGAACAAATGATTCTGGGCGTTTTCAAATACAATTTAAAGGACTTTCGAGTTTGATTTTAAACTTCGATTTGAACGCGTGGCGACTGGCGTCGCATTTTCGCGTCGATTTTAATGGCGGTACATTGAACGTACAAAGTTTATTTGTAACAACTTTAGTGGTGTTGATTTAAACAAGAAAATGTTTCTAAGTATATGAGTTTGTGCGTTTAGAGGATAACTACTAATATTAGGTGAGTTTCATTCAATTTTCATAGGCTAAGTCTCTCATTTTACGACTTTCGCGTCTTTTTGTCGATCGTATTTTACTTATTTTAGAGTTTTAGAAAAGCTTCCATTAAGGTTGAGAAGCTCTATTAAAGGGTTATTAAGTGTTTCGATGTGAAAATTGGTCACGAATAATGAAATATGGGAAAATCGTATGATATGTTTTGATTGACATAACCTCACTTTTTAAAAGAAACTTGACCTTTGCTTATATAGTTTCCGGTGTTTTCTTTGTCTAATTTAAGTTTTTTCTGATCATGACATTCCAGGAAAGCGTATTTATTATGAGAGTATCCAGTGTTTTCATATGGCATTTTATGTGGTAATTTTTGACAGGTTATCCACATTGTTATGTGATTTTTCCACATTTCCATACTTCTAGTTTTAAAACATTATAGCCTTGCCTCGGGCCAAGGAAAACCTGGAATTTCTATTAGACGGATTTTGAATAACTGAACAATGATAAATTTTAAAATCGGAATTTACAATTATTTTATTTATCAAAGTTTCTTGTTAAACTTTTACCAGGCTAGAATTTTTGTTTCCAAGTATTGATGGTCAGTGAGAAATTGTTAAATGTATTTCAGCTAGAAAGTATTTTCAAAAAAATTGAAATTAGTCCAAGGAAATTTTATTTAGTTGGTTAATAAATCAATTTTCTTTTAAGAATGGCTCCAAAGAATTTGCAAAATGGCAACGAATCGGAGGAAGAAATGGATGTTGATCCAGGACAAGGAGGTCATGATTCCGATGAAGAGGGAGGTATCAGAATTGATGACGACATTTATATTCCGCCGAGACCTACAGAATTTGGTGAAGTTGATACAACTGGTCCCCGATTAATGATCACGCATATAAACAATTTCAACTTCAAGAGTTACGCTGGGGAGCAAAGAGTTGGGCCTTTCCACAAGGTTTGTACATTCTAATATCCATTTCTATTTGAGATTTTCTTTAAGTAATCATTTTGAGAACGATTTCAATTCAGGAAGATCTCACATCTTTTAGAAACCTTATTGAGAAATGAATCCTGTTTGGTAATTTTTTTAGCTTCGGAGAATTTAAATTTGAAAGTTTTTCGGAATAGCGAATTTTTCATTCAGTTCAAAAGTCGAGCAATTGAAATAAGAAACATTTTTTCAAACTATTTTAAACTGCAGTTACCTTCGAATTAGCCCATCTTGAATTCATATTATCTGGAATCGAAGAATTTAACATTTCAAGAATTTTACAATTTTGAACCATTCGAAGATTAGAAAATTTAATTTAGAAGCAACCTAATGTCAATTTAGGAATATACCTGATTTTGGAGATAATTGAAATTCCAAATTTGAAAAAAATAAAATATGAATCATCAAAAATCGTAAATAACAGAATTGGTTTAATCTGCGAGAACATTGTAAAAAATGTTACTATTATCACAAGTTCAAATTTGGGAACTTCTGAAATTCGAAAACCCGATGGGATAACCTTTATAACTTCTTGTATGTTCTTATATTAATTTTGTACAAATTTCAGTGTTTCTCTTCAATCGTTGGACCCAATGGAAGTGGAAAAAGCAACGTGATAGACTCGATGCTCTTTGTTTTTGGCTACAGAGCGAGCAAAATCCGATCAAAAAAAATATCGGTTCTAATTCACAATTCGAGCGAACATCTCAACATCAATAGTTGCTCAGTTTCTATCCATTTCCAGGAAATTATCGACAAGGTTTGTATAGCTCATGTAATTACTTGCACATTTTTGTTCATTTAATATAAATGTGCTTCAGTTACACATTTTTTTTCCTTTTTTAGGTTGGAGACGATTACGAGGTAGTACCGAACAGTCAATTCGTTATTTCAAGAACAGCTTTCAAAGACAATTCTTCATACTATCAACTTAATGGAAAGAAAGTCCATTTTAAAGAAATTGGTAAACGTCTCAGATCTCATGGCGTTGATCTCGACCATAATCGTTTTTTAATTTTACAAGTAGGTCGCTATTAATTCTGTTTGTTTGTTTTTAATAACTATACATATGCTGTGTGTTTTTGTAAAATTTAGTATTCAATTATAAGGTTGTATAATTTTTGTAGGGTGAAGTGGAGCAAATCGCACTTATGAAGCCAAAAGGACAAAGTGAGGGTGATACCGGTCTGCTGGAATTTCTAGAAGACATTATTGGAACCGTAAGATACAAGGAACCACTGGAAAAGCTTTTCGAGAAGGTCGAGCTTTTAACGGAACGAAGGACAGAGAAATTACATCGTCTGAGGGTCGTTGAGAAAGAGAAAAAGGATTTGGAAGAACCGATGGAGGATGCGGTGCAATATTTGAAACTGGAAAATACTATTACGAAATACCAGCATCAATTATATCATCGAAAGAGGTAAGATTGTATATTTGAATTCCATATTGTAACTTTCAACCTTTAAATCTTTGTTACCAAATATCTCACAATCTTTCTTCTTTTCAGATTTGACACAAAACTGGAACTCGAAGAACAGCAGGAAAAATCCGAAACCCTGGACAAGGACTACGCGGATCTTTCCGATCAAATGAAAGAAATCCAATCTCAAAAAAGCGAGATGCTCAAAGAGCTAAAAGAAAAATCGAAAAAGTGGGAAAAGCTTCAAGAACAAAAAGACGCGACAACAGCTAAGTTTGACGAAATCCGAAAAAAGGATGAAGCCCTGCACGCAGAATCTGTAGAAACAAACAAACGTCGCAAGGCAAATAATGCTTCCGTCAAAACCGAAAAGGCGAAACTCGAGGACCTTCTACGCGTTCCAGAGAAGAATGCAAAAGACATCAAAGAATGCGAGAATCTTATAGAGAAAAGTATTGCTGATAGGGAAAAGGAGGAAGGAACCTTGCAATCTCTAATGAGTAGCTTGAAGCAAAAAACTGAACCTCTCCTTCAACAGAGAACAAAATTAGAAACTGAACTTATTTCCTTTAGGAAGAAAGTCGACGAGGCGAAAGCAGCTTTCGATATCGCGCAATCGGAACTTCAATTGTATACTTCCGAAGAAGAAAAGGAGAAAACGAGATTGACGCAACTTCAGGAAACTTTAAAGACAACGACAGAAACTTTGAAACAGAGGAAGGCACAGTTAGCGGAATTCGAGAAGAAAATTCCAGGCACGGAGAAAAGTGTCGCGGATGTTGAGAGGAGATTAGATGATGTGAGGACGAAAGAAGCGGAAGCAACAATGAAATTGAGGACGAAGAGGGGTCAGTTCGACGAACAAAAGTCCTCAATGCAGGCGAATAGGTCTAGGAATCGGGTTTTGGATGCGTTGGTCAGGGAGAAGAGAGAGGGAAGAATGCCAGGAATTTTTGGGAGATTGGTATGTACATTTTTGTTTTTTCAAATTTTGATTTGCCATATTGGGATATCAAAAATGGAGGATTCCTTATGCTACAATATTAAGATTTGAAAAACTGGAAAAAATGTGCAACAATTCAAAGCAAGTCATTTTTTTTAAAATATTGAAAACGATTTATTTCAAATCTTTTGATGTGAAACTAAAGTTTGTCATTGATGGGAAATGAAAAATTAATGTAATCAAAAATAAAAACATTAAACTTGATGAGATATCGAGGTGAAATTTCTTGAGAAATCTGAAAAAAAACGATAAACTTCGTTTTTGTGCAACGTGTGACTCGAAATTGAAATAATTCATTTTATTTTTTCAAAATTTCGAACCAAAACAAAAAAATTCAAAATTTTGAACCAAATGTTGTATACAAACGTAGTTTATTGTTTTCTGAGGCTTCTTCCAAAATTTCAACTCGAAATGTCATCCAGAAATTTTGAAAGTTCCTCATTAAACATTTGAATTCCGAAGGATTCAAAATTGAGCTATATTGTGCGATATTTAAAATGTAAATTATAAAATTTGAAACATGAAATTGAGAGGCTTTCAAATCATAATATTCAAAAAAAGGTATAATTTTTTCATGTAATATCAAGTGCAGATAAATCACCATCTGAAAACATCAATTTATTTACTATGAAGGAAAACAAGTAACTTATTGACTAAACCTTTTTTGTGAAGATTGATCGTTATAATATCGAATTATTGTCTATGAGAAAAAAAAATCCAAGCAGTTTTCGTGACAAATTAGAATTATTATAAAAGGATTGTTTCTTTCCACATGAAATTCAGGGTGGCGACTTGACCGGGAAATGACCAGGGATTCAATTAAAAACCGGGAATTTACTTGACTCAACCTAGAATATTAAAAATTCTGCCAAAAAAATACGAGAAATGACCATTTTCTTCTTATGAATCAAAAAGAGATCTTATCATTCGATTGAAAGAATGTAACGTTCCTTTACTCTGATTCTCAAAATATTTAAATACATTTTTACTCCATGAGAAAAAGAATTTTCATTTTTTTCCATTATAAGAAAAACGTTTTGTCCATTTGTTGCGCTGTGAGATTTTTTAGCTGACTCAAATTTGATAATCGAATTGATGATAGCCCAAACATACATAAATAATAATAATAATTGTTATTATTATCATTGAACGTGAACTTTTCAAACTTATTATAATTGGGATTCAGAAAAGAGAAATTTAAAAAAATCGGTCCTCCAATTCGAAATTCGTCACAATTTTAAAGTTTCCTCTTCTTAATTTTAAATAAATAAAGTACTTCAAGCAGTCTTTAGAGTAGAAGTAGTATTCTGAAGAAGAAATTTCCCTGAATTATGATAGAAAGCTTGTTTATATTGTTCATTGCAAATTCATTCTTTTTTAGTTAAAAAATCAAGTACTTGTTTAAAATTTGAACCTGTTTGTTAAAAGTCAAATTTTTTTTGAAGTTGCATTATTTCGATTCAAAATTCATCTCTGGTTGAAATTGTAACTACTTTTTCAAAAATCAATTCATCTTTTTTTGGTGAAAATTCAAGTATTTAGTTGAACGTCGATTTTTGAATTTGAAAATTAAACTGTTTATGTGAGAATGTAATTCGTGGGAAAATTGCCCTCTTTTGTAGAAAATTAATCTTTATGGTCAAAAATTTTATAATTTTTATAATTTTTCAAGTGAAAATTCAGTTCAGTGAAATTTTGTCTTTTTTAATTGAAAATTCAATTATCTCATTGAAACTTCACATATTTTCTTTCAAATCGATTTTTTGTAGAAAATTATCTTTTTCTTCGGAAGTTAATATTCTTCTTCAAAAAGTCTTCTTTACGGTCAACAATTCACGTTATACAGTCAAACATTTTTCATTTTAGTCGGAACATTCATCTAGTTGGGAAATCTTATGTTTGGTTTAAAATTAATTTCTTGAGCCAAAAAATGCACTATTCCATTTTTGATTGGAAATTTTTATTTTTATGATTCGCATTTTAACCATTTTGTTGAAAAATGGTATTTTTTGGTTGTTTTTTTTTTTTTTTTGGTCAAAAATTGAACTATTCTAGTTAAATGTTTATCATTTTACTTGAAAATTCGTCTTTCTGGTTCAAATTCAACGACTTCAGTTGAAAATTTACAATTTCATTTGATTCTTCATCATTTTTCGTATAAATGTAATAATTTGTTTGACAGTTTTTTTTGTTAAAATTTTTTTTTTTTTTTTTGAAAGTTAGGTTTTTTTGTTCTCATTAATTTTTTTTACTGAAAATTTAACTTATTTCAATTAAAAATTTCAAAGTTTCCGTTAATAATGTATTTGTTTAGTTAAAGATCAATTTTTCCTCATTTTAAAATTTGAGTAATCAAATTTTCGTTGACAATTTATCTTTTTCAGTGAAAGTTAGTTTATCTGTTTGAAAACTCAACTCCCGCCATTAAAGATTTTTCAAAAATATAAAACACTTATGCTTGGTTTAGAATTGATTTTTTAAGCTAAAAATGCTACTGTTTCATTTTTAGTGAAAAATTGATTTTTTCTAGTTCAAATTTCGACATTCCGGTGAAAATTTGTCTTTTTGAATTGAAATTACAATTATTTCTTCAAAAATTATTCTTTACGGTTAACAATTCACGTTATACAGTCAAACATTTTTCATTTTAGTCGAACATTCATCGAGTTGGAAACTCTTATGTTTGGTTTAAAATTAATTTTTCAAGCCAAAAAAGTCTCTATTCCATTTTTGTTTGAAAAAATTTTTTTTTATGGTTTAAAATTCAACCATTCCGATGAAAAATTGTATTTTTTGGTTGAAAATTATTTTTTGTCGAAAATTGAACTATTCTAGTTAAACGTTTTTCATTTCACTTAAAAATTCGTCTTGCTTGTTTCAAATTAAACTACTTCAGTTGAACATTTACAATTACATTTGATTCTTCATCATTTTGTGTATAAATGTGATAATTTGTTTGACAGTTATTTTTTTTTTGTTGTAAGTAATTTTTTAACTGAAAATTTAACCTAGTCCAATTGAAAATTCCATAGTTTCAGTTGAAAATATGTTTGTTTAGTTGGAGATCCATTTTTCCTCAATTTAAAATTTGAGTAATCAAATTTTCGTTGACAATTTATCTTTTTCAGTAAAATTTAATTTGTCTGTTTGAAAACTCAACTCCTTCCGTTAAAGATTCTTTTTTTTTAAGTATAAAACACTTATACTTCGTTTAGAATTGATTTTTTAAGCTAAAAACGTTACTGTCCCATTTTCGGTTGAAAATAATCATTTTTTGACTCTAAAATTTGACTATTTTGTTAAAACATTTTATTTTTTCTTAGAAAATGATTCTTTCTCATTGGAATTATTCTCCTTGTTTGAATATTTACCTTCATTGTTCGAAATTGAAGTGCTCAGTTGAATATTTATCTTTTTAGTTGAAAATTCATCTTCTTTTTTTTAATTTTGTTGAAAATGTTTTGTTATTTTGTTATTGTAAATTGATTTTTTCAGTAGTAAGTTTAGCTGTTTCCATTTTTGTAAAAAAATGAATTTTTTTTGTTGAAAATTAAAGTATTCTTTTCAAAAGTAATTTATTTTGCAATGTTTGATCTGTTGTCTTAAATGATGTTTAGAATGAGCGTCATGAATGGCCACTCTGAAATGTCTTGCGCTGTGAAGCCTGTAATTCTTTTTTACTCTTTAGATATTGAGCATTTTTGTAACCTTACAAGTATCTAATTAAATTTTTTCTGAAACAGGGCGATCTGGGTGCGATTGACGCAAAATACGACGTCGCTATTTCTACTGCCTGTGGCCCTCTTGATAACATCGTCGTCGACACAGTTTCCACCGCAGAATCCTGCATAAGTTTTCTTCGAGAAAACGACCTCGGCCGTGCGACCTTCATCCCCCTCGAAAAACAGCAACGCTTCGCCCAAGTATGCAAACAGAGAATCATCACCCCCGAAAACGTCCCCCGTCTCTTTGATCTGATTAAAGTCGATGACGAAAAAGTCCTTCCAGCATTTTTCTACTCTCTCCAAAACACTTTAGTCGCCAACGACCTAGACCAAGCAACCAGAATCGCCTACGGCGCTCAACGTCATCGAGTGGTCACTCTGAAAGGCGAATTAATTGAAATCGCAGGAACAATGAGTGGAGGTGGAAAAAACGTTTCGCGAGGTAGAATGGGCCAGAAAGTGGTGAGAAATGAGCCGAGTGTCGCCGACGTTGAAAAAATACAACTAGAGCTCGACCAACTTTTCTCCGAGTGTAATCAATTAAAAATGCAAAAACAGCCCTTGGAAAATCAGCTCCATACTCTTTCAGTTTCTTTGAGAGAAATGAGAGATGATCGTGACAAATTCATGATAGAAGTTAAATCTCTGGAGGAGCAAGAACCCGTTTTAAGACAACAATTGAAGATTCAGGAAAAAAAAGCAGCGGCGACCGTTGCCAACCCTCAGAAAGTGAAAGAGTTGACCAAGCAGGTTGAAAGTGCGGAGAAAATGTTGGAAAAAGCGGAGGCTAGCTCGAAATCTACGGAGGTTAAAGTTGCAAAGATAAATCACGAGATCGAGGAAATTGCTGGAGATCGAGTGAAAGAACAGCAGAAGAAAATTTCGGGATTGACCAAAGCAATTGATAAGGCGAAAGCGGAGGTCTGCAGGTTGCAGGTGGCGATAAAGACGGCGGAGAGGAACGCAAAGAAGACGCAGCAAAGGATTGAGACCTTGGAGAATGATGTGAAGACTGCCGAAGAAAGAATACTGGCTGTTCAAGAGGAAAAGAAAAAGTTTGAAGCGATGGCGGCGGAAATGATAGAAGAATTGAAGGAAGTTAATGAGGCACTTGTGGAGAGAGATGAAGTCACGGGAGCGCTGAAGGAGAAATTGAATACCATCCAGGTTAGTGAGAAAGTATCATGGGGTATTTATTGTATCTATTATCAGGGTGGCACCTTGACGGGGAAATGACCAAGAATTTACTTGACTCAACCTAGACTATTAAAAATTCTACCGGAAAAATAAGAGAAATGACCGCTTTATTTTTATGAATCAAAAAGAGTTCTTATCATTTTGTTTAAAGAATAATTTAAAGTTTCTTTAATCTCATTCTCAGAATGTTTAAATAAATCTTTAAGTTATGAGAGGAAGAAGTTTTATTTTTTTCCATTGTAAGAAAAACGTTTTGCAAATTTGTTGCTCTGTGAGATTTTTTTAGCTGACTCAAATTTCATAATCGAATTGGTAATGGCCCAAACATACAGAAAGAATTATTATCTTCATTTTTTCAAAAAAATGTATTCATCACGTTTTATTTGCTTTTCCTTATTTATCTGAATTGGGACCAAGAATATCAGAAAGTAATTATAGTTTTCATTTTAGGGCAGGGAGTTTCAGTGGAACTTGAAAAAGGGAATTTTTTACATGGAACGTGAACTTTTTGAACTAATCATAATTCGGATTTAGAAGAGAGGAATTAGAAAAAATCATTTCTCCAATTTAAATTTCGTCACATTTTTCCCTCTTCTCAAGTTTGAAAGAAGAAAGTACTTGAAGCAGTCTTTAGAGTAGAAGTAGTATTCCGAAGAAGAATTATTTCTGAATTATGATAGAAAGCTTGTTTATATTGTTCATTGCAAATTCATCCTTTTTTAGTTAAAAATCAAGTACTTGTTAAAAATTTAAACCTGTTTGTTGAAAGTCAAAATTTTTTTTTAAGTTGCATTATTTCGATTCAAAATTCATCTCTGGTTTTTGTAGAAAATTAATCTTTATGGTCAAAAATTCATCTTTTTCATTAAAATACATCTATTCATTCGAAGATTCATCATTATAGCTGAAAATTCATCAGTTTGGTTCAAAATCAATTACTTTAACTGAAAATTTAACTGTTTTATTTTTACTGAAATTTGATCTTTTCTTGTTCAAAATTCGACATTTCGTTAAAAATTCGTCTTTTTGAATAAAAAATTCAATTATCTCGTTGAAACTTTGCATATTTTGTTGAAAAATCGATTTTTTTGTAGAAAATTATCTTTTTCTTCTGAAGTTAATATTCTTCTACAAAAATTCTTTACGGTTAACAGTTCAAGTTATGCGGTCGAACATTTTTCATTTTAGTCAATCATTCATCTAGTTAAAAACTCTTATGTTTGGTTTGAAATAATTTTTCAGGCCAAAATTGCCACTATTCATTTTTTGTTTGAAAATTTTTATTTTTATGGGTCAAGTTTCAACCATTTTGTTGAAAAATTGTATTTTTTGGTTGAAAATTAATTTTTCGTAAAAAATTAACGATTCATCTTATCGATTAACTTTTCAGTAAAAGATAATTCATCTGTTTGAAAACTCCACTCCTTCAGTTGAAGATCCTTTTTTTTATAAAACACTTATGCTTGTCTCATAATTGGGGTTTTTAACTAAAAATGTTACTGTTCCATTTTTGGTTGAAAAGAACAATTTTTTTACTTTGGAATTCGACTATTTTATTCAAACATTTTTTTTTTTTTCGAAAATGGTTCTTTCTATCTGGAAATTAATCTCCTTTTTTGAACATTCACCTTTATGGTTGGAAATTGAAGTGCTCCAGTTAACTATTTTTTTTTTAGTTGAAAATTCATTATTTATTCAATTGTAACTACAAGTATTTAGTTGAGAATCGATTATTGAATTTGAAAATTTCATTTTTATGAAAAATTGAACTTTTCTAGTTCAAGATTCGACATTTCGGTGAAAATTTGTCTTTTTGAATAAAAAATTCAATTATCTCGTTGAAACTTTGCATATTTTGTTGAAAAAAACATTTTTTTGTAGAAAATTATCTTTTTCTAATTAAATATTCATTATGCTAATGATTTCAAATTTCATAGTTTCTTTCCAAAATCTATTTGTTTGGTTAAACATTTTGTTTTTTTCAATTCAAAGTTTGAGTAATCAAATTTTCATTTAATAATCTTTTTCAGTAGAAGTTAATTCATGTGTCTGAAAACTCAACTCCTTCGAGTAAAGATTCTTTTTTTAGTATAAAACACTTATTCTGGGGTTAAAATTGGTTTTTGAAACTAAAAATGTTACTGTTCCATTTTTGATTGAAAATGATTTTTTTTTTCCTCTGAAATTCTACTATGTTGTTAAAACATATTTTTTCTTAGAAAATGATTCTTTCTATTTGTGAAATTAAGCTTTTTGTTTGAATATTCACCTTCTTCTCTTGAAAATTGCACTGTTCTGGTTGAAGATTCGTAATTTTATTTGAAAATTCATCACATAGGTTGAAGAATGAACTATTTTATTGGAAATCTGTTTTTTTTTGTTATCGTTAATTGATTTTTTCATAATAAGTTGTAATTGTTTCAATTTTGGTGAAAAAATGATATTTTTTATTGAAAATTAGCTTATTCTTTTCAAAATTGATTTATTTTGCAATGTTTGATCTGTTGTGTTAAAGGATGTTTAGAATGAACGTCATGAATAAAAATAAATGTTTTCGTTTTGCTTGAAATCGCCACCCTGATTATGGGCTTGTTAAATGAAAAAAGAAATTTTTCACCATACTAACGTGTATTGAGAGATAGTTTCTACTTTTAAAGGACCATTTAATGAAATAATAGTAACATTGTTTGTTTTATCGATTTCATTATTTTATTGAGTGGTCCTTGAAAAATGAAAACTTCTCTTTTATTGTCACAAATCTCGATATCCTTCACCACTTTAATGTCACAAAATGTCTTATGAAAATAAAAGGCTAACTACCTTTTTCAATTCTAGGCCAACGAGAGTAAATTGAAAGCAACGAAGATCGACCTCGATCAAAAGATGAACGAAATGCGGAAGACGATAAAGGAACTAACCCTTCGGATTCCAGATTTTACAAAAAAAATCGCGAATTTGAAAATGCACGCTATTCCCGGGGCGCCCCTCGAAGAATTAAAAGAAATTATTGAAGAGGAAGTTAAGGAACTAGACCCGAAAATTATCTCAGCTAATTTCCAGAGGGCGAAGGAAAAACTTCCGGAGGAAGTTCCAAATATGCAGTACATCCAGGATTATCAGGAAAAGGACAAATTATATCTGCATCGAGCAGCTGAATTGGATGAGATTACTTCGCAAAGAAATAAACTTAGGGAGGTTTATGAGGACGCGAAACGAAAAAGGATGGATGAATTTAGGAATGGTTTCAAGATTATCACTTCTAAATTGAAGGAGATGTACCAAATGATTACTTTGGGTGGAGATGCGGAACTAGAATTGGTTGATTCTTTGGATCCGTTTAGTGAAGGTTAGTTGAAAAATTTATTTAAATTCTCTCAAATAAATTTTCAAGTATTCATTCTCAAGTAAATTTTCTCAATTTTCAGGAATTGTATTTAGCGTCCGCCCGCCAAAAAAATCTTGGAAGAATATCAGCAACCTGAGTGGAGGAGAAAAAACTCTGAGTTCCCTGGCTTTGGTTTTCGCCCTTCATCATTACAAGCCAACTCCTTTTTATTTTATGGACGAAATCGACGCTGCCTTAGATTTTAAAAACGTCTCGATTGTGGGAAACTATATTAAAGAAAGGACGAAGAACGCACAATTCATCGTGATTTCCCTGCGTTCGAATATGTTCGAATTGTCGAATTATCTTGTTGGAATTTATAAGACTTATAATTGCACGAAGTGTGCGACCTTAGATTTGACGAAAGCTTACAAGCATCAGGGAATTGCTCCACCGGTACAGCATAATAATATGACGAGGAATCGGTATTTGACTCAGTCTCAAAAAATTAGCACGAGTCATAGTCAGAGTCAGAGAACGCTTGAGATTGAAAATAGACCCGTGGAACCTGCATCAACGTGCCCTAGTAGAATTGAGACGGCGGAAGGTTCGCCTGAGGAGGATCAGGACTTTGGGTATGCATTTTAATTTCAATCAAACAAGCGTTACATTCATTGTTTAATCTCTTTAAAATTTGAAATTTTGTATCATTCTGAGCCTCCATTCAGTTTAATTCCAAAATCTTGATATTTTTGATGCACTAGTTATAACTATTCCATTGATAACATTTTTAAACGAAATTCATTTAACTTGGAATTTTCAAATATTTACCACTTCATACTCCAAAATTTTAATGTTTTATTTTTTGATTATTCCAAATTCTAATCATTCGATTTTGAACACTTTTAATCATTGAGGAGGAACATGCGCTACTTTAATATCATATTATTATCTGCAAAATTATTATCATTATAATAATGTGGTAGTGAGTTTCCAGTTTATTAATTTTTTATCTTGAATATTTCGGATTTTTCATACTGAAATCTCCAATTTTTATGATTCTGCTAAGTTAGGTCCATAAGAAACAGTGTTAATTCAAAGGCTATAAGGATATTCGTCCGTCTAGTAC
Source organism: Neuroterus valhalla (assembly GCA_011762715.2). NCBI lineage: Eukaryota > Metazoa > Arthropoda > Insecta > Hymenoptera > Cynipidae > Neuroterus > Neuroterus valhalla. The sequence goes on from WSXT02000030.1 coordinate 524,246, forward strand.
GGCCTATAAAACAAAAGATTTGCGCATAATTATAAAATAATAATTTGTTTTGTAAATAATTGATAATTAGTGTTACTAAACCCTTTAGAGTACATTTTAATTAGGTATTATTAAGTTCAAAAAATAAATTAGAATTGCAAAAGTTCTGTAACAAACGTTTAGTTTTGCGAAAGTATTCTTAAAGTAATTAAACAATTTCTTAATTTGGTAATGTTTTTTTATTTTTATAAGCTTAAAATATAGAATCTCACTTGTAATTTCAGAATAAAATAAAATGTAGATCCTCGCTTATGACACTTATACCCCAACTGACTGTGAACAAAATTATGCTTATAATATCATCATCCTAATATTAAATATCTAGATACTTAGAATGTAACGGTTTAAAATGTTTAATTCTGTGTAAAACAAGTTGCATTGATTAAACTAGCTTAATTGAAAGTACGTACTTTAATACTTTTTATGTCACTTACGATTGTGGTCTACCAATCAAAAGAGAATTTCAAATAGCAGTCATTAGTTTCTAAATTGAGAGCTAATATTTTGAACAATTTTTTAAAAGAACATATTACCCAAAACTTTTAAGATTGTTTAAGATTGTTCTTATTTAATTTTGTAATCCACAAACATGAAATAGAATTGCTGATATCCAATGAATTAAATTTTGAAAATTAAAAAATACAATTGTCCATAATAAAATATCAATTCTGAAAAAACTTCCTACTACGGTCGTTCGTACGAATAGACACTAGGTTATCCAAAAGCTTATATTTTTCACAGAAGGTGGTAAAACATGCTTATATTTTGCCTATTGACGTGGAATTGATACTAGTTTAACATATTCCAAGATCATTAAAAAAATCTTAGATTTTACTCTACTCCAGATTTGCAACTGGATATCCTCTAATTTTTAATGCATCAATTAATAAATATCGTTCAATATTATAAATTTTGAATTTGGAAAAGCATTTTTTTATATTATTTTCTGACATTTTAAATTTTGTTCGGTTTCGAACAACTGCAGTTTAAAATTATGCATTCCTTTTCTTCCACCATTATAATTTGTAAACATTTTTTATTTGAAAAGTATCTGTTTGTTATTCCTTGAAAATGTTAATTATTTAATTTTGAAAAATCTAAAACGGTGCAATTTGGTTCGTTTTCAGCTCAAAATTGTGACATTTAGTGCTTGCCATTTGAATTTTTAGAATTTTCCATTTCGAAACGCAGCCTTGTGAAAAATCGTGATTTGAATGTGATCCATATATTTGTATTTCAAATTTGAAATTGTTGCTTTCGAAATAATGTTTTCTTTTTCTAAATGTTCTAAATGTTTCAATTATAAGTTATTCGGTCTGAACGGATTTCCATGTAGCATAATTAAATTGCTTGCTTTCAAAAAATTCTAATCGCATCATTTTTTAATACTTGAAATTATATTAATGTAATTTTCAGTTTTGCACTGAATATTTAATTTAGTTACGCGATTAATTATTATATTTTTTCGATCTGTCCTTTTGTGGAAATTTTTAAGCTCTATCCTTTTTTCTTGCTTCTGTCACATCCTCTTCCTATCTTCTTCTATTTCTAGTCCCTATTATTTGTAGCTATTATTTCTTTCTTTACATTTCGCCTATAATTTCGAATGTCAGAATGTCAGGTTATAAATTTTGAGTCATTGATAAACTGAATAATAAATGTTAAATATTTCCAACCAAGATCGAACTTCACACATTTAATTTTCTGATTTTTGTTACACCAACTACCGTTTCGCTAACGACAATTTTTCAAAAACTGATATAAATATTAAAATTCACGGAACTTTTTATTCGACACTTGTCAGTACATTTATGTATCGAATCGAAAATAAGGTATCTCTAATTTAATTAATTTATTTAGATTAAATTTGTGGACAGTATGGAGTAAGAAGGACAGTAAAATATTAATTAAAAATATAAATTATTCTCTTTATGTCGAATGGAACATTAATTGCTTTAGATAATTAAATTGAAATTTTTACAGAGTGCCAGAATTAGGACTTTGCCCAACACCCCGAAAATCTTCAGAAGGAACAGAAAGAAGATCTCTGCCTTTTAATGAAGTACCAGAGAATGAAAATCAAGAAAATACAGCCACCGTCGAAACCGCAGAGCCACTTCCGAAAAAAAGAAGATTACAACGAAAACGAAGTCGTTGACGATATACTAAATTTTATTAAGAGACCTTTTATCACAAAACTTGTTCATAAATTGGATCCGCGAAGTTATTTTTGTAAATCATTTGTAGACCTAATCCGACTTTTTTTTAAATTTTTTATTTCCTGTGGAAAAAATTGTTCCTTGTTATCAAAAGGACGAGACAATCGTTTGTAGGATCACCTAGATTACAGGCAATATTTTTATAATTAAATGATAAAGTGAGTAATTATAAGTATTATAAATATAATTATATACTTGTAAAGTGAGTAATAAATCATAATCTATATAATATCGTTTTTTTGATGACATGAAGAGATGTTTATATTTTCAAATTTCATAAAGATGACACTTTGATTTTTTCTCGTTTCTAATTTATATAATAATAATATAATAATATAAAATAAATGATAAAATAATATAAAAATAATAGTTTCTAATTCACATTTTCCAAAAGACATAAGTTTCCAACTTTATGAAGATGAAACTTGGAAATGTATGTTTTTTGGAAAATGTAAATTAGAAACTGGCCCAGTTTCACATAACTTCCGAAATCAAATGTACACAGCCCTTGCATTTCAGAAGATTTGTTTGGAAGCGATACAATTTTATACATTTCTGATAAATTTGTTGAAGATAGAAAATCCGAAAACAGTTACAAAAATCCAAATTTTGATTTTGTTAATTTCCCAGTTTTGAGAAGGCATGTATTGGAAGTAATGCCCCAATTTGAGAAAGTAAATATTCGAAAGTGTCGGATATTAGATATTAAAATATTTTTTAAAGACAATTGTATTTTGAAAATTTACAAATTCGAAACGTCCAGTTTGAAAGTGAAACGTCTCATAATAAAAATGAATAATTAATAGCGTGCTGCACTCAAATATTTAAAAACGCAATTTCGATAAAAAAGGTGGAAAAGCGCCCTATTTAAAAAAATCTACTCTATAAACAATCAAAACTGAAGTTTCTTCCAATTTTTATTATCTTTAAACTATTTTATAACTTTTTAAAACTTTCTCAATTTGAAAATTCATTACCAGAGATTTTCCCGTTATTGTGCTGGTTGATTTCCATCAGACTGCATGCCAGATTAGACATCTCATTATCAACAAAGCAAAGTAGTGGGACACATTTCTGGCGCAAAAGAGGGGCACGACTTATAAGTGAGTGAAGCTTTGGAAAATACGGTTTCGATGCAAAATGACTGCGTCTAAAGTGGATGAAGCAAATTCTTCGCAGGGGTCTCCTGTTCCTGCAGGTATTTTTCAAAATAATAAAGGAGTTAAATTATGATAAAAATAATAATAAAAAATAACTGTATGGAATTTGGTGAATCATTTTTTAGTAAAATCTCAATTGGACTGAAAATTTCAAATATCAATACCTAATAAGTAATTGAATTCATAAAATGAAACGAAAATAATTTATTCACCAAGAATAAATATAATTTTTAAATAGAAGATAAAAACATTACGAAAATAAAACCAGGTTACTCAAGAATATTATTGAATACTTGCATTTGATTTTATTTTTTTAATTTTCAGTTTACATTTTCATAGTCTTGTTTACTTACTGAGTGCAACGATTTCTTGTTTTGAATCATGTAAGACTTGCTGCAATCTCATTAACAAAATGACAAAATCTCAATGATGAAATTTTCCGGAATCGAAATGTTTTTTTAAACATTTTTTTTAGAAGTTTCTTAATTACTTAATCTAGAATTAAATAGAACGTTAATACAACTTTAAACCATTCATTCCAAATTTTTTAATTCATAATATTCAACTCTGTTTCTGTATTTTTCAACTACACACACAATAATTCATCCATTTAAAGTAAAACTTGTTAAAAGTTAATTACACGAGTTGTTATGTGGGTTACGTGTACAGGATAATAAAATGCAAGAATGCGAGTGGTTATAAACCTTGGAAATGGTTTATGGTCTGGTATTCCTGAAAACATCCTAATTTTTAGGGCCATTGTTGCAAATATTTGAAGTTAATTTAGTATTCATTTTTTTGTTGAAAAATTGAATCAACTTAAAGTTCATTATTGCTCTCTTTTAATCAAACGATCAAACAATTAGTTATTAAATTAAATTAAATTATAATGTTCGTTACCCATGAAAAAATTTCGTTTTGAAAAATATAAATTGAAACAATGTTAATATTTCATCAATGTATATAACAATATTACTAGACCATAATCTAACGAGTATGATTTAGAATGATGATTTATAAAATTGTTATACTCACTCCGTATATAAAGATTTATTTCAATCATAATGTTATAATACTTAAAACCCCGGCAGAGATAACATTGGATGATAAAAAAAACTTCTATTCAGAACCCAGAGAATTCCTGATCCATGTCGTATTATTCAATTTAAGGAACAAATTATGTCATACAAAGGAGAATATAAATACACGATTATAGATTAAACAAAAGTTCGAGCAAAATAGATTTTTAATAACACAACGTTATCTCTGCTGAGACTTTAATTGTTGAAGCCAGGCGCGTAGCCAGAAAAATTTTTCGGGGG
>WSXT02000030.1:538893-553412 GCA_011762715.2 Neuroterus valhalla
TCTTGTAGAGCTCCCAAGAAGAAACAATTTTTCTCTCTGACTTTCTTTCCAATCTTGTGTAATTTGGCTAAAAATTCTCATTCTTATTTTCTTTTTTATTTCGGAATTTCTAAAATGCCACAATTCTGTCAATTTTGTTTTTATAAAAAAAAAATTATGAGGATAAGTTGTTTCACTTTTTACTTACTGTAAGGAACCGTACTTAGAATTGTTGAGTCTTGGAAAAAAAAATCCAAAAATTTTTTCAAAACGCTCCCCCTCTTCTATTTTTGATCCAAAACAGCTGGTTAACGAACTCGGCTTGTATTTTTGGTCTCTCAAAATGGGTGCCAAAGCACATTCAAATATGATCATTCTTTCGAAAGTTATCGAGTACACAGATTACAGACTATAGACTACAGAGTACAGACAGACAGACATCTTCGTAAAAACCATTTTTTCTGACTCAGGGGGTCTCAAAACGTGGAGATTCCATCAAATCCTTGAAAGTCAATTTTCACATAAAACCAATACCTTCTCATTCAGAATGAGAACGTAAAAATCAAAGACTCACTATAATAAGAATCATGATTAATTATGTGATCCAAACACCCGCTATCTAATATCTAATCTATTCTCGTCATATCACAGTTGTAACTTTCAACATTATTTTCAATATGATCAATAATCATAATCCGCGACAAAAACGAACCTTTTTCTTCGCGTCGCTCACGGTAACAATGCCTAGCGTCGCGTCGTGACCTTCGGCCGTGTTGTCTTCGCTGCGCTGCTGCCAGCCTCTGCCTCTGCCGCTGTAGCCTCGTCGCGAGTAACCTCTGCCACCGCGCCCTCGCGTTGACAGCTGTGGTGCTTGCTGATTTCGCGCACCTCCTTGCCTGTACGCTCCAGCTCCGTTTGGTCCGCCTCTACTAGCTCTCCTTTTGCATGGATTTCTGCAGTTCCTTATCACATGGCCTGGTTTGTCAAGTCCAGAACAAAGCGCATCTTTTTCACTCTCAGCCTTAAATACACTAGCTTTTTTTTACTAGGTTCACTTTTCATTTTCACTTCCCACATAGTTATTTTTCTTTCCAAAAATTCACAGTTTTTGTCCTCCTCTTCAATACCATCGATTAAGTCACCAATATAGCTTAGCGAGTCTGGTAGTGTTCTAAGCATGGAGTTAAATTTCTCTTCTTGATTGACCTTACCACCAGCGCTTTTCAGTTTATTTATTGTTTTTCAAAATCTGTGAAGAACGTGCTTGAGTCTTTATAATCTTTTAATTTCTCCTTAACCAGCTCATTTCTGATGCATATTAGTAGTGCTGTCGACTCCTTTATATAAAGTTGATCGAACTTTTGCATGATTCCGTAAGCTGTATCCTCATCACCAACAAACCCCAGCTGATCGTTCGTGATACTGCCGTAAATGTAGTTCATTGCTTTTAAATTCATTTCATCCCACTCTTCTTGACCATCCATATTTTATTTTCTTCTTCTCGCTGCTTCATCACATTTTTTAAGCTTTAAGTATAGTGATATCCTTTTTTTCCATATACTGTATTCTTGGCCGTCAAAAGTTTGAACCTCTATTTCCTCGTTTTTCGACATAATTCCTTCAGATTTTATATTATTAAGTTGATTGATTGATTCAATGTGTCCCCTGAGGGTTTACATTTTCCTCGAACCTCACCACCATTCCTTTACACACCCTACCACTACCTTAAGACTAAGTAAGGGCGACCTACAGTTTAAGGTGGGTTCCGAATCGCCAAGAACCCCAGCCCCAAGTACTTGGAGTAACCTTTTTCTTTAAAAGTGCCGGCACCACGACTTCACGGAGATGAACACTCCCTTGCTAGGCAAGTGTTCAATGCGTGGGCCGCCGAAGCTCTTCCAGAGTGCAAGGCGGGAATCGAACCCACAACCAGCCTGCGTGGGTCCAAAGCGCATGCCTTAGCCCCCACGACCAACTGGCCACTCATTTTTTGAGTTCATTACCCATTCAAACATCTTCCTTATTCATTTAAATTCACTTGGTTTTATTCTCACTTCGAATGAATCAGCAAACATGTGCTCACGCACCCTGAAATTTCCACGGGCTCACTTATCTTGAACCTCCCATATGCTCATTTTTCAATCCTCTTACATCTGCCTCTAACACTGCTTCTGAGTTCTCAATTTTTTCCTTTATCTAGCAGAAACAAATTTTCGCAAACATTTTGAATAAACATTCCAGATTTTTTTTTTTCCACTCGAGAGTGCACATGGAAGTCATGAATATTCCCTTCAGTCAGGGCCCACGATAACCACTTTCTGATACTATTGTAGTATATGCGAGATGAAATGGAGCACAAAATATGTTTCAGTTTCATTAAAAGAATACTTATATTTATTAGTTATTACAGATAAGATGAGATGTCCTGCGGCCGATTACATTGCTCTTGCCGATTCGGGTGCGCAACACCGACCGCCTTTTATTATCCTATTTCTAGGACTACGTCCGCATTCTTCATACACTTATGAAGCAGGGATTTACCCTCATATTCCAACAAGCCTGTCCATTGTTAAGTAAATACAGAGCAACAAAGTTACGTGTGCGTGTACCAAAGCGCGAAACGAGGGCAAGGGTCGTTACCATGAAACTCTCAGTAATAGTTGTTTCCTATTCCAACTTGCATCTAAGAATATCAGAAGAGCAACATGAAAATACAGCTTTAGCACTCCCAATTATTTTTCTACTAACAAAATTGAAAATTATTCCTTAATAAGTTTTATACTTACAAAGTAAACATTTGGCAAACATAAAAAATTACAAACTCTCCGAACTTTTTTGCCATAAATTATACACTTAAGGTGGAAATAAAGTTTGCACGTACATCTCAAGTAATTTTGATTCTTTGAAACAATTAAACTTCCTCAACTTGTACTTCCTATTGCAGAGGTAGTTGAAACCTCCAATTTTTACCTAAGCCTAAATGATCATTATATCAAATTATCAATGAAACAACTCCCCCTCATCAGACTGTAACAGAAATGGATAGAAAATATACTTATTCAGAATAATGACACAAGACGCCATCCCGAGATCCTACTTGATTATTCCTTCCAAAAGGCTCTAATTGATGATGCCATCTCCGAATAATAATAAAGAACTCCAAATGGGTTGTAAGGAGTGATTTTTTGTAATTGATCATTAGTACTGTGGAGAGGATGGGGATACAACACTCAATTTGAGGCTCAGGAAGGAGTCTGGTGTGATATCCCGTAATTATAGAACTTTTTGACGATTTTAGATAAAGTCAGCTCTTATGGGGTTCGGAAACTTGTAAGGGGCTGTTTTTGGAAATGATTATCATTCCTGTGAGGATAGGATGATTAGGCAGTGTCTCGGAAAGTCACATGGAGTCATTTCTTTGTATGAGTTAATCATTTGGTGATTTTAGTTAGAGACAGCAAAGAAAGGTGTTTGAAAATGTGTGAGGGCTGGCTTCTTGGAATTGTTCATTATTACTATGGGGATCGGATTATCAAGTTGAGTCTCGGGAAGGTGCCTTAAGTCATTAGTTTGAATGATCAAATTTTTTGGCGATTTTAGTTGAGGTCAGCTAAGGTAGGATTCAAATACTTGCAAGGGGTGGTTTTTAAAAATTGGTGTGAAAAATGTGTGAGGGATCGTTTTTTGGAATCGTTGATTATAACTATGGTGAATAGATCACTAAAATATGTCTCAGGAAGGTATCTTGTATCATTGAATTGAATTACCAAATTGTTTGGCGGTTTTAGATGAAGTCAGCTAAGATGGGGCTATTTTATGTAAAAGGGGTGTCTTTATGAGTTTTCACTACTACTGTGCGGAAGGGATATTCAAGTCAAGTTTCTGTGAGGCTCCTGGAGTCTTTGATTCGAACAAGTGAATTTTCTGTCGATTTTGGTAATGTCAGCTGAGATGGGGTTTGATAATGTGTAAGGGGTATGTTTCTGTGGCTGTTCCTTATGACTGTGGGGATAAGATGTTGAAGTAGAGTCTTGAGAAGGCGTCTGGAGTCATTACTTTCAAAAGAGATGTTTTTTGTATATAGAGGTGGTTTCTTATTATTTGTTGATGCGTTTGAGAGTCCAAAGAAAGCCCGAAATTCTGTCGGACTTCATTTTGAATTTTTTCAAATTTCCATTTAGTGAAGGTGTAAGCTTGATTTGAGTTAACGCCACCACACGAAATTCGTTCCTTAAAAAAATGTAATTGAGTCTAAAGATCAGCAGAGTTGGCCAAGAAAGACCAAAGAAAGCCCAATATTCTAATATCAAAAAAAATTAGGTGTTTCTTTTGTGGAGGTTCTAGCTTGATTGACTTTGCATAGTGAACAATAGTTCAAGATGCTATATAGCTAATGCGACGAAGTCTTACGCAGTACAAAAAAATACTTTCTTCCGAGAAAGCCTATTGTATTAGCTCCCAAAAATAAAGAATCTTCGTAAAAATTTTCCGTCTGAGGGTCTGAATCTTACATAAAATATTTGAGTGTTTGGTAGGTACTATCTTATTCTGATAACAATTCCCGCAACAGGTCGATGCTTCTTCTCCAAGGAATTCATGCCCCATAATTGTTACTCAACGCACCATCTTTAGGCATATGGAAAATTCTCGTTTCGAGGTAGATGCTGCACATAATTTTATATAGTTGAGTATGTATATGTTCGATTAATGTAAACATAATTTATTATAATATAATACAGTAAATCCAGCTTATGAAGATGGCACTTGATTTGTGCTCGTTCCTCCTTAAAATAGCAAACAGACAAAATAACGCATGCCTCTGTGCTTTTATGCAGATTTCTCGAGGACGATCGTGAGTATCAGATAATTCTCCCCCACTTTCAATGGCGATGCATCCTAAAATACGTAGGCTAACTGCACATGTCGCCAAAGCGTGCGTGTCACTGCTGCCTATGTATTTGGCATGCATCCATATGCAGATCCTCATTGATATAACAACATTTACATACTGCATATTCGCTTTGGGCCATATACTCGCTCGCCGATTCCCTATTGTTGGCTTTTGGCCACCAGTGCGTTTGATTGACATTATTGGTCGCGCCACTGACACCAGATTACATTTCTATTTGCATACATTCTCAGCCCTGTTGAAGCTTGATGTTTTTTTCAGCATAGATTAGGGATAAAAAAAGGAGACTTGCAGCTTGACCAAAGCTGCTCCAGTGTCCAAATGACATTTTTTCGGAGTGCAATGTCGCAATTTCACGATTTTATTTTCAATCACACTGGAAATCAGAGATATTCAGGTATTTGTGTAGAACAGTATATATCCTCTCTGTAAGAACAGCCAACCTCTATATACTGGTATGAATGGTACACACAAAAATGAATTGTCGAAATTCTTATCGAAAACTTATAGAAAAATGAAAGGTTCCATATTCTGGACAAGATTCGAATTTCTTTTTAAAATCCTACACTTTGAAAAACATTTTAGAAACAAGCATTTCTTAACATGGGGACGAATGACTGATTTGCAATTTGTGAAAAAATTCGTTCGTAATTTGAAGTTGTTTGGATGTAATTAGAGATCGTAAGTGCAAATGAAAAAAAGCTCGTGGCGTTCTAGAGACTGCAAAAACCCCCGAAATTCATTCAGAATTTTCGAAAAGGAGCAGAAGATGCTACTTGTGAGTATTATTGATTTGTATTTAGCAAATAATGTTTTGGAGTGTTGCATGTTGAAGATATGTTGTCAAATTGGCATTCACCATCTTTTCACATGCCGATTCGTGCACGTAACCACCTGAAGACTTGGACAACCGTGCACGTCCAATTGAAAATTCCCATAAGGTACAACTGTACACATAAACGTGCCAAAGTAGTAGTTGGGAAACTATGTGCGTACACATATTGTACCCGGAAATCATGCACTTGCACAGATGGTAATTTACCAATCGTGCACCTGCATAGTTTTCAGTTGCATGACTGTACATGCGGGAATTTTAACTTGCACAGATGACCATCTGAATTTATGCGAACATGTAGAGAAATCGCAGTTTCTCTGAAAATTTTAATTAGATCTGAACATGCATATGCTCGACATCTCATTGGTCTCTTCGAAGTTTCTGAGAAATGCGTTATAGTGAATAGTTTTCACAAAAAGCAGCCCTGTTTTTTAAAGAACTGATTTTAAATATCTAGTTGAATCAAAATATAGTTCTGAATGAGAAATCCCCTTATTTTGCTCCTGATTGACGGATCATATCTCATCTGCGTTTTGGGAATCGTTCTTTATCCTGAAGGGTTTGAAAAAAAAAGAAATAAATATTTCGTCTCGAGTACGCTTTGGATAGATCTTCAAGAGCATCACGGCTGGTTCGGTCTCACCAGCTAGACTTGCTAGACATTGGAGTTATAAAGATTTCACTTGCATTTGTCGCTGTAGCTATGCTGAAATGAGACCATGAACACTTGTCTTAAAAAATGGAAATAGCCTTTGTTTCAGTTTTATTACATCTGACGAATTTAGGAAACAGGTAGTAAGTTGAGAAGTGAATGGTGGACATCTACTATAGATTGATATTTACAACTGGATATACTTGTATTTTCGCCATCAATGACTCTTAAGTCGAGAATTCAGAACTCAGATCCTAACAATAAGTATTTACAATTTTGTATAAAAAGATGGAAATGGTAATTTTACATGTGTAACTAGTGAACGGTTCAAGATAAGTCAATGGACAGCATTTCTAGAATTGCCATCAGAGCGACTTTACTATTGTGAGTAAACCAATTTAGTATGGCATTTAAACATTCTTTGATGATAATGAAATAAACGATACATATAATGTAGAGCGGATTGGTAAGGACCTCTTCGAAGCCCAATATTCCTGGAGCAGGTCATATAACTCATCCCAAGACATTATTTCTAAGTCGAAAATATTTGTCTTCCGACATCAAATATTGTCTCGTTCTATCTCACGAACTAAATTTTCAGAATTGCTTTGAATTTTTTCGGATAAGTCTCCTCTTATATCCATATTGAAAAAAGATATTTAAACCCAGGTAATAACATTGAGAAGGTTTTTTTATAACAAGGTTAAAGATGAAAGTAATTTTATATACTCGATTCAGTGAGTATATATATCATGAATCTTTCTTGCTGGAAGTTCTCGGAGTGAAGAACGGAGAAGAATGGAGAAGAACGATCCTGGCAAAGATGCATATTCTAACCGACATAAAGCGCCTTTTTGCTATCTCTCTGACAAGAAGTATCATGTTAGCCTTTCCGGACATGGTGCACAATTTCTGGTACAAGTACTTGAAAATGTGCACACTGCATTGGCGAGGTGTTACCAGAAGATCGTAAAACATCCAGATTCAATGCCAATTTTTATGCTCAAAGGAACCACATTTATGTTGCCTAAGAACCAGATACTCAAAACCAATATGAATTTTAACTCATAGCTTGTCTCCCTACGATTTATAAACACCTGAATACTGTGATCTCAGATAGAGTTGACGCTCTTTGTGATGAGAGTAACATTCTAACCGAAGAACAAAAAGGATATTGTAAGAATTCACAGAGCAGTAAGAATCTAGCTACCATTAAAGCTGTGGCCATCACGCAAGCTTGGAAAAATCCTCGTTCGCTTGTAATTTGCCAGAAGTATGACCAATGAGCGTATTGTATCGTAGTTAATGAGAGTGGGCAATGAACTGAGAATGTCTAAATGTACTCAAACGCCACACTTCCAGTGAGCAACAAATCGACCGACCTGAAGTGTGACATCATTTGGAGCGTGACTTCTTTTGTGACTTCTTTTTGTGACTTATTTTTGGTGACTTCTTTTTGTCACTTCTACCCACTCTTATTTTATCCAAAGTGGATAATCAGGGAATCTTAGAACTTTAAAAAGGGGCATTCAAAGTTCCTTGCTACCGGTAAATATCTCAGTAAATCTGTTGGCACTATATCATAGTAAATAATAATCTATGTATCGTCTATATATCGACTTTGGCTCAAACTACTGATTCGATGCTAAATTGGTTCCTGTGTTTATTGCTGATAATTGTGGAATTAGCTTACATTTAGAATGGATGGATGATGTTTGTGAGCCTTTGAACTCTTAACGGATTCCTTATTTTATGATTTATAAAAATATACTTTATTTGACTTCGAATCGTGTTCTAATGTTATTTATAGATCCTTTTTAGAAATAAGATTACTGAAATCCTAATCTTTTGCGTGCGAAGGTAAATCTGTCGGTCACGTATACAATGAAAGAATCGATTTTCGATAGTATCTAAACACAAATTAAGTGCTTTGATCATAGACAACCTAGGATAATCAGACCAATTCGCATTGCAACGGTCATCTTCAAGGGGGACTCCTTTCGTGCATTATGGTTCGATTTAGCGGCGGATTCATTCAGACAAACACTAAAAAGTATGTCTCATAAATTGAAAATACATGATGATGAGAATGGCCATAAACTCACTCATATTCTGTACACGGATTGCCTGGAGCTGTACGCCGGTTCAAACCAGAAACTGCAGCAAGTGATCTACATCACAAGCCAGTTCTTGAATTACATCCACATGGACTTCGAACTGAATAAATGCAGAAAAGTGCATTTCACTCGAGGGAAATTAGGAACCGTAGAGTTGGAAAAAGAGAATGATGACCGTACAAGCATTCGATAGATAAGAAAAGCCTCATGACTGCCTTCATTGCAAGACTTAGATTGGTTCTGAAGAGTTTTCCCAGCTCTTCCAACAAAATCAGGGCAATCGAGGCCTATGACAGAAAAACCTGCAAACCTCAAACCCATGAAAGATTGACCCAAGATCACAATTACCTGCAAGCCTTACGCCCCAGAAATGTCAACCCCAGAACACAATAACCTGCAAGCCTCAAACCTCAGGTAGGTACACCCCAGAACACAATAACTTACAAGCCTTGGACCCCAGGAAAATCAACCCGAGATCTCAATTACTTGCAAGCTTTACACCCCAGGAACGTCAACCCCAGAACACAACAACCTGCGAACCTCATGAAGATAACGCCCAGAACACAATAACCTGCAAGCTTTTAACCTCAGGAAGAATAACTGGAGATCGGAATTATCTTCAAGCCTTTAACTCCAGGAACGTCAACCCCAGAACACAATAACCTGAAAGCCTTGAACCCTAGCAAGATCAACCCGAGATCGCAATTACCTGCAAGTCTAAAGCTCCAGGAACGTCAACCCCAGAACACAATAACCAGCAAGCTTCAAACCTCAGGCAGGTAAACGCCAGAACACAGTAACCTAAAAGCCTCAAACCCCAGGGAGATCAACCCGAGATCGCGATTACCTGCAAGTTCTAAGCTCCAGAAATATCAACTCCAGAACACAATAACCTGCAAGCCTTAAACCATAGGAAGGTGAACACCAGAACAAAATAACCTGCAAGCCTTGAACCTCAGGAAGATCAAACCAATATCGCAATTACCTTCAATTCTTAGCCTCCAGGAATATCAACCCCAGAACACAATAACCTGCAAGCCTTAAACCCCAGGAAGTGAACCCCAGAACAAGATAACCTGTCAGCCTTGAACCCCAGGAAGGTGCGCCCCAGAACAAAATAACCTACAAGCCTTGAACCTCAGGAAGATCAACCCGAGATCGCAATTACCTGTGAGTCTTGAGACCCAGGAATATCAATCCCAGAACACAATAACCTGCAAGTCCTAAACCCTAGGAAGGTGATCACCAGAACAAAACAACCTGTGAGCTTTTAGCCACAGGAAGATTCATTCGAGATCGCAATTACCTGCAAGCCTTTAAATCCAGAGATGTCAACCTCAGAACACAATAACCTGCAAGCCTTGAACCCCAGGAAGTTCAAACCGAGATCGTAATTACCTGCAATTCATAACCGGGGGGAATTTCAACCCCAGAAAACCATAACCTGCAAGTCCTAAACCCTAGGAAGGTGAACCGCAGAACAAAATGAGCTGTAAGCTTCAAACCCCAGGAAGATCAACCCGAGATCGCGATTACCTGCAAGTCTTAGGCTCCAGAAATGTCAACCCCAGAAAACAATAAACCCCATGAAGGTGTACCCCAGAACAAAATAACCTACAAGCCTCGAACCCCAGGAAGTTCAACCCGAGATCGCATTTTAACTGCAAGTCCTGAACCCTATGAATGCCAACCCCAGAACACAATAACCTGCAACCCTTGAACCTCAGGAAGGTGAACTCCAGAACAAAATAACCTGTGAGCCTTGAACCCCAGGAAGATCAACCTAAGATCTTTCGAGTTAACGTTCCGAGAGGAACATCAACCCCAGAACACAATAACCTGCAAGCTTCGAGCCCCAGGAAGATCAAACCGGGATCGCAATTAGCTGCAATTCTTAACCCCCGGAAATTTCAACCCCAAAAAACCATAACCTGCAAGCCTTCAACCCCAGGAAGGTGTACCCCAGAACAAAATAACCTACAAGCCTTGAACCCCAGAAAGATAAACCTGAGATCTTCCGATTTAACGTTCCGAGAGGAACGTCAACCCCAGAACACAATAAGCTGCGAGCGTTTAACCCCAAGAAGCTGTACCCTAGAAAAAAAACCTACAAGCCTTGAACCCCAGGTTCCTTCGGGCACAGCAGGTCCGGTCCATGTGTGTGGGATCCCGTCGAATTTTTTCTCCCCCTTCCCCTCACATGCATAGGCACCTGAAATACTTTGCGACATTTATGCATGGCATATCTAACTAGTCCAGTATATTCAGATTTTATTATTGAAATTCATTGGGTAAAAACGATTTTTTTCGCCATCTTTAGGGTACAATATAGGAAGTTCAAATCCAACTTTTCAACCATCAACCCTTTGCAGGTTGTCCGCTATTTTGAATTAAGGGGTGATTTCTTGTATCGCGTATAGCAGTCGTATTTTTAATTTATTCAAGAAAACAGTTGATACCATTTCCATGATAAAAATGAGATCTACAAATTAGTATATTTGATGTTTTCTCTGGTTTCGATTATTTGCTGCTTAAAAATCGATTATACAAATAAAAAGAGGGGTGAACATTTTTCTAGATCGAATATATTTTTTGGTTTCAGCGCTATCGCAAAATTTGTCAAATAATAGTTGTGATTCACCCAATTTTCTGCAATTTTTGTTTGCATTTTTTTTTATGCAAGAGCAATTGTTCACTTACCATAGCGTCTGAAAGTGTCGCGCACCGTCACTTGGTAGTTGCGGTAGTGCTGGATTGCAAGCGCTGCGCCGTACCAAATAATTCTAAGTTTTGTTGATGGAAAATTGCTCAACATTTTTTCTCTTTCATTTCCATTTATTCCAATTAAATATAATGTTGACTTGTTTTGTGCATGATTAATATTGCAATTATCTTGTATTTGTTATTTATATTCTGAATTTTTGTTGTTTTTAAACTTAACTTAGATTATTTTCTATTGGCATTTCAATCATTAACTATTGTTCAATTTCATTGTATACGATTATTCATATTATTTCTCTTATTTTTTAGAAGAATAAATGAAAAACTCTGAAAAATGAAGAATGAGAAACTTTGTTCAGCAATTCGATAATAAAACGTATTTACTAAAATTCTGAGATCCATGTTACGAACCTCACAATCTTTAATTTACGAAGATTCAATCTGTAATGAAATTCCAAGGTTCTTGTTCAGTTTAATTTTTTTTTCTTTCACAAATTTACAAAGAATCGTATTTTTTTCATCCCAGTTGAAAATGATTTGATCTCCCGTCCAATCTGACATAAAACTAACATTGGAAACTGGCCATATTTTATTTCTAGCTGGAATAAATAAAAAAGAAGAGAAAAAAGACGAACAATTTTAGTAAATAAGTTTTGTTATCAAACTGCAGTTCAAATTTTCTCATTCTTTATTTTTGAGAATTTTTGATTTATCCTCTCAGCAAACAACAGAAATCATGTGAATAATCGTACGAAATGATGTTGAACAATAGTAAATAATTGAAAATCCAATACGAAATAATCAAAGTCAAGTTTGAAAACAATAAAAATTCAAAATAAAAATAACAAATAAAAGATAATTACAACATAAATCATGCACACAAAAAAATAGTCCAAATTATATTCAATTAAAAGAAATGAAAAGGAAAGAGAGAAAATGTTGAGCTCCATTCCATCAACGAAACCTAAAATAATTTATTACGTGACGGCGCTCGCAATCCAGCACTACCAACTACTGAGTGACGACGGTGCGCGCAACTTTCAGACGCTACGGTAAGTGAACAATTGCTCTTACAAAGAAAAGTTGCAACAAAAATTGTAGAAAATGGTGTGAATCACAACTTCTGTCTAGCAAATTATTCCATAGCACCGAAACCAAAAAAGATATTCCATTTTAAAAAATGCATACATATAGGAATCCAACTAAATATACTGGACTAAACGTGATTTGTGAATCACGTGGCCAGGGTTGGGAATTTTTTGTAACAACTTATGTCTACACGAAATCAAATTACACGTTGAACTTTTTGGACTGACAAGGGGACCTTCAGGTCACCTAATTTTGTTTTGGTCGATACTCTCCTCAGTGATAGACACCTACTAGAGGTTTTCTGAGAAAAATCAGGAAGGCGCAATTTTGGACCATTTTTGAGGAAAATGCATTTGAAGAGTTGTGAGCAGATTGTCGTTGAGCTAGCTTAAATGTATTTTCGAGCACCTGGTAGCTCACCCGGTAAGGCGTTCAACTGATAGTCGCAAGCTTGCACGCTCGATTCTCGCTGCCTGCACTTTTTTTCTAATACAAAACTATTTATTTATTCATTTCTTGATAATTTTTAATAAAATTATAATTTTGAATGATTGTTCAATAATTTTTTTGATGAAAAGTCTGTTTTAACAGTTTATCATCTCTCGTTTGGAAAGTTGTGTATTTTCTTTTAATTTATTAATTATTTAATTATTTCTAGTCTTTATATTTCTAATTTAAATTAGGAAATAAGTGTTTTAAACGAAAATTGCACGGACTGGCAAACAGCACAATTTAACTGTTTCGGATTTAGAGAGTACCGAAAGGATTTTCAAAAAATCTTCGGAATAGAACTAGTCTTCTTTATAAATAAGATATAGCTTTCGAACTATCTTCCTGAAATGGAACCACTTTAAACTCAGGAAATCCAAACAAACAAGGGAAGCGAACAAAATAAAAGATAAGCATCGCTGTTTTGGTTTCAAAAATCCACTTGGAAAGTGGAATTTTTACGGATTATTTGATTTTTTCACTCTCCTGCAAGCTCCTAATCTATTGCAGTATCTGCAGGCAATATTATGAATCCTAATGATTCCTATTTTCAGGGGTGTTATGTAAAAGACTCTCGAACCCGTAAGAGGGGGAGAATATAAACAAATACTCCAATGTACAGAGTATATTACAGATTATAAGCGATATTCCAGTTGCAGTATTCTCTCTTGCAATATTCCAAGAGGGAGTATTGAGTAATCTATATTTCTGGGTACTCAAAATAACTGTTCCACGGTATATAAACTATTCAACCGGAAATCTCCAACTCCGGAGAGGGGGAGGGGGGGGGGGGGTAAAAAGTCGTATTTCGAGGCGATTTTCAATATTTCTCTGCGTCATCGCAAGACTAGAATCTGTTGCAGTATCTTCAGGTGATATTAAAAATTTTCATCATCATTACGTTTCCGGAGCAAACTTGTTTACAGAATGTAAGCAATAAAGAGGAAAACCCTTCTCCTTGGAGGCGTACAACATTTTTTTGAATACTAGTATTTACAAACTTCAATATAAACCATTCAATAGGAAATTTCTGCCCCTGGAGAAAAGAAAAATATTTGCTGAGTCTAGTTTTCAGGGGATTTTCATATCCTCGTAATGTTCCCACATGACCCGCATCTTTTTCAGTACTATATGCAGGTGATAATATTAATTTTCATCATCTTCGCGTTACCTAACCAGACTTGTGTGCAGAAGATAAACAACAAAAAGGGAAATCTATGCCCTCAGGAGCGTAAAACATTTCTTTGAATTCTAGTTTTCTCACACTTTCATTTTTCATCCCCGCCTTTAAAGTTCGAAACCTGTTGCAATACTTCCAGATGAAATGTTGGGTAATCTGTATTCCCGAATCCCTGAAATAAACTGGTTCATGAAATAAAATCCATTCAACCGAGAACCTTTGTTCCCGGAGAAAGAAATTTTCTTTTTCAATTTCAAATATTTTTTCTTATTCGAAGCAGGTCATCCAGAAAACGGATTCTTTTTTAAAATTTTCAATTACATTTTTGCCAATAAAACCAAAAATAAGCGTCTTTTCAAAGAATAGTTCCATGAAAATTTTTAGATCTTATTTTGGTGAATAATTCTGGTCTTCTAATTTTTTTCCGTATCTTGCTCAGTTTGAACGCGAAACGGAATGGTTGATTGTAGCGTATTTTTACATTCTCATCATTTATGATTGAGAAAGTATTAGAATCGTCTGAAATTTCACATCTTGAATTTTCAACG
>WSXT02000030.1:570082-601073 GCA_011762715.2 Neuroterus valhalla
GATATAAAGCTGTACAATCTGTATTTTAATTTCATAATCCTGGATTATGAAATTTGAGACGTATATAGATAGATAGGTTTTGTTGTCCCAAATTGTGAAATCCATGATTAGGGGCTCTTCATAAACCATGTGCTCTAATTGAGGGGGCAGAGGATCCGACGAAACGTCACGTTGGTCTACATGGGGTAAAGGGGGGTCCGCGTCCGAGCCACGTGGTTTTACACTTATGTGTTTGAAGAACGATACGCATGGCTCATTCCTTTTTTTAATTATAGCGTGCAGAATACTGCATTCGGTCCAAATGGACCGAACTGAAGCGAAGGTGCATTCCCAGTCAATAAAAATGTACATAAGTGGCTAGTCAGACAATTTTTTAATGAATATTGGTTTTAAAAGAGTCAAAACAAGGTAAACGTATTTCTGTTCTTTTTGTTTTACAAAAAAAGAAAACACCATGTGGCATCTGGGGGGGTTTCATATAAGCCTATAGTTTTTACAGAATATGTGACACTGGATAAACTATTCTCAGGGGATGATTTCGGAAAAATATTCTCCACAACATACCTCGCAAAAATATTGATTTTTCCTTTATTATTTGATAAGACACTTTTTTGCCCCAACGTTCCCGTAATAAGCAATCAAAATTTTTGAAAAAACACATGAAAACAATTGAACCTTTGCACCAATCGCAAAAACAGCAGTCAACGGCTATACCCGACACTCTAAATTTGAATCAGTAACATTCCACTGATTTTTAGTCGAAATCCTTACTGAACTTAATTAGTGACTCTTTCCTAGAATGATACACTCTTCTCCGGTTTTAAGGCATTTATTGAGTGACTCTTTTATAGATACACTCATCTCGGGTTATAAGGCCGCTAGTTATAGCGACGGCTTCATGCTTGAGTGTTTATGTCTCTCCCCCCGCGCGAGCCTTGACGGCCTAAACTGAAGGCCATCGCTCGAATAGGCAGAGCGGTACTGCGTAGTTTGAAGTTGTTGGCCACTCTCTGTCTGTGGCGCTCTGAGTGAGTGCTCGGGCATCGCTTCAAATCCGGTTCGAGCTGGATTTTAACTCACACTGGATGTAGGACCATTCAAGGATCCTCTAGTGAAGGACGCGACAATGTTCCCCAACCGGGATAGGAAGTGATGGCAAATGGCCCTACAGGAGAGGAAGTGAGCGAATTTTTCTCTCTCGCACCCGTTGCGCACTCTCTCGCACTAACCAACTCTCGTTGATCAATTCCTGAATACTGGTAGATTGTCGCGTCCTTTTCTAGAGGGTCCTTAGGGCCATCTACCCCTGATGCCGGCCTTATAACCCGAGATGAGTGTAATTAAATCAGTGAGATTGCGTTGTGAATCGGAGAAAATTTCTTACTCATTTGATTCAGTGACAATGCAATTACAATTAAGCTTAAAAGTGAAATCGAAAAATTTTTCAACTATACGCACGTAAGATTCACAGGATCAGTATATTCTATTTTAAGGTATTTTTCGCAGCTAATTGGGTCCAACAAGTATTCACGTCATGAGGATTTTGACAACGGACGACTCTCCACAGGAGGTTACTGGTAGCTTATTATCTCTCTTTTCTCCATTTACTATTCTCACCCTTCGGGAATCCCCGGCATTCTGCATTTTCAAGCTTCCTCTGCTATAATATCCTCTAGCTGCCTTGCATGTGTTTTGTATTTGCATGTCTTTCAAAACCTACCTGACTTTCATATTATACCGTCCGCCTGGCACTACTTGATCTAACAGCTAACTTACCCATGCTATCGTCTTGAGATCCTTATTATATCCATTTCTCATAAAACACCATAATTAGTACTTTTAATCTAAAATTCTGCAAATTCGCCAGCTTCGATTCCAGAGCTTTTTAGATTTTTCTGATGAAGAAGTCACTTTTTAATGTCTGAATTTAAAATGACCTTATTATGACTTTGAGATTTTGGAATATTGACTGCTTGGATTAAAAAATGTTGTGTTTTTTCATACATTTTCATTTAGTCGATGAGAAGGTTTTAATTCTATTTGAAAATTTATCTTTACGGATTTAGTTTCAGTTCGTTAACAAGCTATTATTCGCCAGCGGTTATCGTTTTATCTATAGAAAATTCTTTTTGGAAAAATCCAATTTCCAGTAAATTTATACGAGGCACATCCTCATAGCGCACTACGCGTACGGTTCGCAAGTTTGAGCCCGCCTGGGCGAGCGTCATTCGGATCTCGCGCTTCGCGTTCGATGATATATTTACCTCGCACTGTGCGCTCGGCTACATCCATGCTTGATTCAGTTTACAGTGTAATGCATACACAGAGTCGCAAATATTGTAAAACTGTTTAGAACCTCTTTTTTCATGAAGAATATTTAATTTATTTTTGATGATAATTTTATAAAAAAAATAATTTTACCTTAGGCTCTACTAGTCTTAAGGAACACATTTTCATCACAATACTCGCTACCCATATTCACATCTTGCATAGTTTGTCCAGCAAATTGAATTTTTCATCGTTTAAAAAGCGTTGTCACGATTAAAGCAAGAAGTATTCTGAAAAATCGTTCATTTACATCTTGTAGACCTTTTTAAGATGAACAATTTTCCTATTTATCATTTCTTTTTTCTATTATTGTTTAGCTGGGAAATGGTATTTTTTTATTTTTCTAAGTGCAGTATTGTAATTAGAACGAAAACTATTCACCTCATTGAAAAATAGTCAGCAGTATATTAGTATATTTTCACAATAAGGTGAACAATGTATGTACTTTTCACTTTTTTCGTATCTCGCATAGTTTTGCAGAAAAATGAAATTTTTCACTTTTGGTAACATTTTTTACGATTTAAACAAAAACTATGCATCTAGTTAAAAAAGTGTTTTCGATAGAATTTTCAGATCTTTTTAAAATGAATAATTTTGGTTCCTAACACTTTCTTGCGCCTTGCGTAGTTTGAGCGGAAATGTGCATTTAAAAATTTTAAAAAGCTATTTCGATGGATAAAACCAGAACCATTGGTCAAAAATGGCCGGTAAACAAACTCGCCCTTTCTTTTTGTGCCTTAAAAAAGTGCGCAAAAGCACAATCTAGTATGATTATTCTTTCGAAAGTTATCGAGTCTACAGATTAGACACTACATACTACAGACTACAAACTACAGACTACAGACTATAGACAGACACCTTTGTGAGAATCGTTTTTTTTCTGACTAAGATGGTCTCAAAGTGCGGAGATTTAATTAAACCTGCGAAAGTGGATTTCCACATAAAACCAATACCTTTTCATTTATAGAATGAGAATGTAAAAGTATATAATCCAATAAATTGGGTTACAGAAATTATTATACATATTCATTACCCGAGCGCTAAGTGCGAGACACGTGATGAAAATATATACTACAAAGAGATCTTAATCATTTGTTTCAGGGTCACTTTAGAAAATCAAGACATTTGATAAGAGAATATATCTCAGGTATTAAGTGTATGGTTGCCACTTGTGCGCTGTTATAGATCCTGCAAGCATATAAAAATTATCCAAAAGATTATTATAATCTCTAGAGTGAACCGATTGCCGAAACAAAATAATATGCAAGAAAAGTTATCATTTTTTCTACTGTCATGAGAATTTGTCCAAACAGATTTATTTAAAAAAATAATGTTTTCATTTTTAAGTCTGAGTGAATTAAACATTGTTGGTTGAAAGGCACAATTAAAAGTCAATGATTTATTTTTTCCATTGTGAATTACTGAAATCTGACTGTTCCATTGATAATTCGACTATTTTTAATAACTTTTTTGAGGAAGATGTCAGGCAAGATATACTAAAGAATAGTCAAATTACCTCCATTTTTGTTGGACAAATCCACCTAGTTAACATATAGAAATAAACTATTATAATTTTGAATAAAAGTTTTTGAATTCCGATTTGCACAAGTAATTAAAAATTTATCAAGAAATAATCGATTTGAAGATTGTAGCGTTTAAAAATTAAGACGAAACATAACAAATTATTAGGTTTTAAATCTTGTTTGCACAACAATTAAAATTTTTGTTTGGTATGCATTCAAATTTGAGAAAAATTCAATGTTGAGATTGGCAACCTTAATTCAATTTTATTCCTTAATGTTTAAAGAGATTCTCAAATAGTTTCGTATTTTTTGTTTACACATTTAACAGGTAAACTGTATTGATAGACAATGTAGAATTGCAGAAGAACAGACAACACTGTAACTATAAGTATAAACTATTGCCTTGACTTGACTGTAAGATGTATAAGAACTAATCCTCAGAACTTAAACTCTCAATTACAATGGCCGCAACCATAAACATGGTGGAATTATTCCTTTTACTGCAACTTGGATTCTTAGAATTGTAGTCACAAATTAGCATTGCTAGGCTTTTAGGTTCGGGTTTTCCCCAATATACCGTATCTATATTTTTCTTCCATGCACTATCCACATTGTTTATGTTAGGCTCAATAACAGAAAACGACCCCTTTAAGCCTTTAGCGAGACGACAAGTACCACAATGCGTTCTTCGTTCTTTGATCATGTATGCAATTAGGTATGATTTTAATGTTGAACTGTAACCATTCTTGAATATAACAACAAACATTATAATTGAGTCCCGGTAATTTTTTTTTCAATTTTACAAAAAAATGATAATCCACGCATGATGTTATAATAAAGTAAATGAGAAAATTATAAAAATGCAAACATTGTGCGCGTAGAAAAGATTGCAAATAAGAATATTTGAAAGCTGGCAAAACTCTCCATCCAAGATACGCTCGATAAAACGAAGCGTCGACACAGTTCCGGCGCCGTCGCACACCTCGCAGTTCAGTTCTGACGTCTTCCCCGTTTCAAGATGCCTGTGCCTGATGTATAACGCAGATAAACAATTTTCAATTTAAACAATGTATTTTGTGGATATTTTATAAATCGATGAATATTGAAGGACATTAGGAAAAACAGATTATGCCTAATTTTTTAAATTAAGTGCTGCAAACCCTTTTTAAACAAGTATTTCACCTTGACAGGTCACACCCGGAGGATAGCATTCCAACTTTCAAACAATCCTGGTTGAATTGCTTGTATCACCGTTTGGCTGAGCACTACTTCTGCGGGATGCCTACAGGATTCAGCTGATCAGCAATGCTTCCTTTTAACGCAAAAAAAAAGTAGAAGCTGCACTTTTTATTCCATGAAAATGAAAACTTAATTGAAAAAATTCTTCTCCAAAACCTTTCATATAGTTTCTAGTGGAGCGGTCAGTTGGATGTGGGGGCTAGGGCATGAGCTTTGGACCTACTCCGCCTGGTTGCGGGTTCGATAGTGCTGTAGGCAGTAGGCCTTTTAAGTTACAAGTGTAAATGTGTATGGTGCAGGGATAACTGACATTGATTTTCATGCACTTTAGACACAAAATACAATTGCAAATATCTTTTCTATCATGCTTCTTATTTGTTGAATTAGCATTTTTTATTCATGAGTTTGAATATTAAGTAGTTTTTATCATAGTACAATTTACAATGCACAGACTTATATACAGGATTATGCTCTTCGAAATCCCGACCTTAGTCTCCAAATTTTAATTATAGTAAATTCTACTAATTTCTACTGAAATTTCACTTATTCAATTAGAGAGAACTCGGTCACTAATAAGGATTGGTATGAAACTATACTTATTCAATTAGTTTCAATATTTTCCAATTCAGTAGTGAAAAAGTAGTAATTGCTTAGTGGAAGTTTATCGAATAATTTGAGCCTGCCTTCATTCAATAAGAGAAAGTTTTATGAATTAAAACATAAGAAATTAAAATGTTTAATATAAGATCGCGATTGTGTCACATTTTAAACATGATTGATAATGGTTTTATTTTGGGAATCTTGTAAATATTTATATAGGCTACAAAACCTCCGCAGCTCTCATAGTTTGAACCAGTGAAATTTGCCTATTTCAACCGTTAGTCCTAGTTTTTACTGGTAAATCAGTGACTTTTACCATTTTCACTGGGGAATCAGTGAATGTGGGTAAAGCATTTTGAAAAGTTCTCAATGAATTGAATAAGTGCCGTTAAAACCACTGATTCTTTAGTGGTTTATATCTACTGGTTCATTCAGTGGATTAAATCAAAAATTTATTTATATTTTTATCAAATTTTAACTATCAGGAAATCGTTATTTACTCTCAAATTAAACATTTCTGTGGGAGATTTTATTTGATTTTAAAAAACTTTTCTTTTAGATGAGAAGCTCAGAATCTATTATTCCGTGATCTTCGTAGTTCGTATGCACATCTTATTCGGTTTATGATTGAAAAAATGCAATTCAATAACAT
The DNA here is from genome assembly GCA_011762715.2 of Neuroterus valhalla. Lineage (NCBI taxonomy): Eukaryota > Metazoa > Arthropoda > Insecta > Hymenoptera > Cynipidae > Neuroterus > Neuroterus valhalla. The sequence goes on from WSXT02000030.1 coordinate 576,425, forward strand.
TCCCATGGGCAATTATCAAGTCACTGGTCAAATCAGTGACGTATTTTTTTGCTAGTAGAACCAGTGGAATACGTTCTACTGACCCAATCAGTGAATTTTCTCTAATTCTCAGTGACCGAATTCTAGCTTTTTCAATCTGTAAAATTTCATTGAAAACCAGTAAAATACCACTGCTTCAAACTAAGAGAGAGCATTTGACGTATTTACAAGTTTTGTGCTGCGAAGTGCGAATCCGTAAAAGGGAGAGAGCATAAACCAATATTCTAAAAGAATAGAATTATTTGCAGCGTTATATCTATTTTACCTCACCTATATACGATAGAAATAATCCATTAATTGCATGTACCCAAAAAATACCACGAAGCCCACTAAAACAAAACAGCAAACCTAGACACACGTTTCGTCGTTAGGCTTCAGGTCCACCTTTTTATATCGAAAATATAGTTGAAAAGAAAGTTCATTAATTGATTGGTGACCAAAAGTGTACTAATGAATTCGTCAATATTTTTACAAATTTACCTTAGTAAAACGAACTTGTGATTTTTTCACTGTTTCATCAGTGCCATGCTGAAATATTACTACTTCGTTAGTCAAACACCCGAATATTAATTCATTTAATACAATTTTTACTAATTCTGATTAAAAGAGTTTACATTCATTTAATATAAGAATCCTTACATGATTACAAGGATCGCTGATGCTTTGGTTTCAGTTATCCATTTCTACTAGATGAAATGCAATTTTATAATTACGACATTGTAAGTTATTGTAAAATCTCCAGTGTAGTTTGACGAACTCGTGTCGCGTAAATCATAATTTCGAATACGATTGGAAGTTCTCATACAATTAATATAAACTGCGATCTCACTTCATGTAACCGTGATTGTGATTTTACATTAATTATGTATTGGAAATACATTTCAAAAAATTTTGAAAAATTCTTTACTGGACATACAGTTTCTAAAGAGTCCAAATAGAAATGCACTCTCTAAATCTGAAATAATAGATTTTACCATTGCATAGTGAATTCTCACTATTTCGATTAGTGGTTTTACGGTTTCACTAATTCAATTATAAGATTTCACTTATGCGGAAAGTGGTTACCACTAATTAGAATAGTGGATTTCGCTCATTTGAACAGTAGATTAGCTACAGTCACATGTATTGATACAAATAATCAATACAATAATATTTCAAATAATCGTATTTATTAATTGCAACTCATTCCGAATCATTCTCGCAATTTTTTCGTTATTCATAACTTAAAATAAACTACTCCACACCATAAGGAGTCTATTTGTCTTAATAATACTCTGATTTTTAATAGTAATATTCTCATATAATTATGCACGACTAAAAAAAAAAACAATTAATTTCTGCATTTTAGGCAAGTATCATCTTGAATTTTTTTGTTTTTTTTTTAAATAAATTTATGATACGAGCTAATATAAAGTATTATAGTTACATCCTTATTTATAAGTATATTTTTAAATTCTCTGATAAAAAATAAGGAATTGAGGTTATACTTTTCCTTCATTTCAGTTTCACTATTTAAATTAGTCATTTTTGATTAATTGAGTGCTAGTGAAAATTGCACTATGACACTAGTGAATTTCAATAATTGAAATGGTGCAAGAAAACGATTTAACTATGCCAATAGTGAAATAGCTTTCACTAATTCAAATAGTGAAATTTTCACTATTTCAGATTTAGAGAGCATAATAACATTGAGTCAACATAATCTGTAAGTTTGTTTGCAAGGCAAGAATCTATTTTCGAATGAAAGGAAAAGCTTCGATGAAAGGGCAATCAGAGAATAGACACGATTCTGAACAGCTCATCTACTCGAAGGTAGAGGTAGGAAGAAACAAAAACTTGACTGTCAATCTTTGCCCGTTATTGGCGAACCGCAAGTCACTAAGAGCACAGAGAGATTACAGCAGCTCGAGGATCATGTCCGACTTTTCCTCCCTCAGTCCGCCGCGCCGTCTACCTATCCATCTCCCTTTCCCTCTCACACACGCGCTCATACTGATAAATCCAAACGCACACGACCCTTCTCTTTCAGGAGAAGAGGGGCGTGAGAGATCAGCCAGCACTTTGGGAGGGAAGAAAAGTTGTTAGGGTGGGGGATCAAGCCCCCATGTAAAGAGGGGATAATTAAACCGGCACAAGCTCAACAGACGAGGACGTAGGGAGAAGGACGATGAAAGGTTTCCATGGTTACGGGGATGGGATCGAGCCAATCACCAGTTGGCAGGGAGGCGTGGCCTCTCTTTGGCCGAGGTTTCTTTAGGAAGGTGGCGAGCGAGCGAGCGAGCGAGCGAGCGAACGAACGAACGAACGAACGAGAGAACTCCCGGTGCAAACGTATCATGCTGGGTAGGGCTGGGTCCGAGATGCCGGGTTGTAAGCGAAACCAGTTTGCTATCCGATACGATCGAGGCAACAGCAGCCCCGCGTGATCCCCAAATCTGAAGGAATCGCGCGGGCCAATATCTCACTGGGTTTGCACCTATAGATCGCGATCCTCCTCCGGCTACCCACTTTTATTAACTCATCACCTCATCTAGGAAATCAAGCAGTGTTCATTATTCATTGAGCCAAGTTGACCATCAGATTGGAAAGACTCATTTAAGTGTAGTCTGAATTATTTGCCACTTGGGTCTTGGATTAGGATGGTGTCAGTGCGGTAGGAGAGAGGACTATAGTGACAGTTGTCAAGTTTTGTGTTTGTGCTGTGATTGGTGCTTTGCTCTCTAGTTTATTTATCAATTGACTTATTGACTTGAGTCAAAAGTCCATATCACCTGCAAGTGACAATATGCAGATGTGGGAGTAAAACGTCTATGTGGCTTTAGTCACGTGGAAGTCCTTCCTTCCCGATGATATTGTAGGTTCTCCATCTGTGGAATATCCTTCCGACAATTGGAAGTGATGTTAGGATCAGTTCTTATAAATCAATATTCAGTATCAATCTTAACCCGAAAAAGAGGTAGGCTATGGAAATGAAAAGTGCTAGAAGCAAGTACAAAAGTTCGTGCTGGTCACGTACTTGATGAGATGACGGAGATTTCGATGCCGCAGTGAGGAAGATTGCTTGGAGGGGGGATTAAGAAAATAAACGTAACGGCAAACAGAGCAATTGAGTTATCAATTGAAAAGTGATACAGATGTCAGCCGTAGCACCAGCTGGTACCGGCACCACGGGCCCGAGCACGAACGGTCCGATTGTGCCATCACCAGTTTTTGCCTTGCCGACGCTATCCTTCACCGTTGGTCAGGTAGCCTCGGTTTGTGAGACTCTGGAGGAAAGTGGCGACATTGAGAGGCTGGCAAGGTTCCTCTGGAGTTTGCCAGTGGCACATCCAAATATTCAGGAGCTGAACGAGAGTGAGGCTGTGTTAAGGGCAAGGGCCATTGTGGCGTTTCACGCGGGACATTATAGAGAACTCTACGCCATTCTCGAGAGGCACAAGTTCACCAAAGATTCTCACGGGAAGCTGCAGGCAATGTGGCTCGAGGCGCACTACCAGGAAGCGGAAAAGTTAAGGGGCAGGCCACTCGGGCCCGTTGACAAGTACAGAGTGAGGAAGAAATTCCCGTTGCCCAGAACCATATGGGACGGGGAGCAAAAGACTCATTGTTTTAAGGAGAGAACCAGATCGCTTCTGAGGGAGTGGTACCTTCAGGATCCATACCCGAACCCGGGAAAGAAGAGAGAACTAGCTGCAGCCACGGGCTTAACACCTACGCAGGTTGGAAACTGGTTCAAGAACAGGAGGCAGAGGGACAGAGCTGCTGCTGCTAAAAACAGGTAAGCCTACGATAAAGACAAGGCACATAAACAGCCTATTTAGAAAGCTGGAAAATTGGATAGGAAGCTATAACATACAGCTTCTCCTTATTTTGCATGACCATGCATCAGAACAGGAGTTGATCACCTTCCTATTTCTTCAAACTTCTATCCTTTGTGCAATTTTATTGCTTTTCCATACAACACAAAAGTTAAAAAATATGTGAGAATAACAATCATGTCGCACTACATCTCTCAATCTCAATTTTTTATGCCGTAAATGAAGATAAGTGCCGAAGCATCATTATTTAAATTCATTGAAATTTAATTTGAGTACAAGTTAAATGTTGAATAGTTGACGTTGGACTCCCAGAACTCTTGCTACTTGACAGTTCAGAAAGTGTAACATGGAAATACTGGCTTCTCGTGAACAGCACAATAGGGTTGTGAAATTTCCTCTTTGTTAGTTCTTATGAAAACTTACAGAAATTACACGATTCTAACGATAGCAGGGGGCAAGTGTCAATCCTATTTTACTCTTTGAATAAGAGAAAAAAGGGATTTCATGTAGGTCGTGGCTACTGTACCGAAACTTGGATGTAAATAGCTGAATGTTTTCGACAAAAATTTTAAGATCTGGTAAAAGGTCTATTTGCCCCGAAATTTCTGTAGCATTAGACAGATTTTTCAGTTCACATACACACTTCTTTTCATGTAATGTTGTTTTGTTCATAATTCTACAAATATATGTTTTTATCTTTTGTATTTCTTTTTTATGTGCGAAAGAATCTGTTTTTAGTTTCAAGATTTTTAGCCCTTTTTGTGCGTGAATATAAACTTTTTACCCACATTTGACAAAGAAAGGTATTTAAAAGAATTATTCATAAAGAAGCGTTTAATGTAAGTTAATAGCAAAACGATTAGTGGTTTAGGTCTCTTTAGTCAAATTGTTATGTTGTCCTCGACAAACGAGCCTTTGTGCCTAGCCCCTAGGTTCAGAACGAGGGTCGCATAATTTCATTTTGACGTCCGACGGAGGGTCGCTGCCGTCGGTTGGCCGATTTTCAAATTATGTCTTCAAATCATATTTCGCAACAGTTCTCTTGTCTTAGGACTAAATTTCAACTTACGGTTGTACGACACACGTTATTTGCATTCGAAATACTCAATCTGACCAGATGCCAACAAGCAGATCGAATTATATATCTAACGAGTGTTTTGAGAAACTATACTCGGTTAATTGTGCAAATGAAACATCATTATTATACATACTTCATACAAGTCATAATATTATAAAAGTCGAAACATTTATTATGAGGATGTGGTGCCTTCTTCAGAGGCCGTGGCTACGTGGCGCTCAAATTTTAGACAGTAAGAATGGTAGCGAATTTTTTTCATAATCTAATGTTGTCTAAAATCCTGCTAGGAAGTATGATGTTTAATTACTTCTTTCTTTTATCTTTGCCTTATTCTATAAAGGATATAATTGCCATGGATTCAAATCTAAAATTATTCAGTTTTGAAAGCTCTATTTCGAAAAGTGTCTACACTCAGGGTTTTAAACTTTTGTTCGACCAAACAAACATTTTCAAACTCTGAAATATTGAAGGCTTTCTGATTAGACTTTGTAAAAATCTTCAATTTGGAATAGATCAATGTAAAAATTATTGCAGTTTTGAATATATGATCAGTTTTATGCCTGGAAGTTTGAAGGTGCAATTCTTTATATTCTAATGCCTTCCAGTTTGGAATAAAATGAAAGTTAAGTGATTCTCCTTTGAAGATTGTTCAATTTTGGTTCGGATTGTAATTTATTTAATTTTAGAACGGTTGAAAATGTAAAATTTGGAATGCAGCTTTTAGTGAGTTTGGCTTTGTATGCTTCAATAAGGAAGTTGCGAAAGATTCAGAACTATAAGTATCCGACATCAGATAATTTTTATTGTAAGGCAAATCCACAGCATTATATTATGTAGTTGTCATATTAAAAAAAAAATCCCTTAGATTCAATGTGATGGGGTAGCGATCAAAGATGTCCCGGTTAAAATCATGCCTAGATGATAGATAATAATTTCAAGCCGTATAACTCTGATAGATAAACTGCTCAAACTATAATTACTCATTCATCGATATAATGTGGAACGAATCTTTGAATGGTAAATATGATGCTATTCATTGCTATTTACAAGAAACAAATAGAAAAATATAGGTAAAGGGGAAGCATTTCAGTTAACACTTGTACAGATTAGATATATGAATTTTAATCTGAGGATTATTAATAGATGGGACGCTTAAGCTGCAGCCATAAGGTAAATAAATCAGTATTCTTGACACTTAAACGAGTTTACGAGAAGCACTTGAGCTGGGGAATCCCGCATTGGTAAGTATAATATTTCCCAAGCAACTTTGGTCACGTCTTTAAGGGAGAATTAGGACCTGAATGAGTGTGCGAATTTTCTATTTTCCGCTTTTGTTCTTCTCTCTAGTATTGATACCTGTGTTGCATCCACCCTAAATTAAACTGTTAAAGGGTCTCGGAGACTGCAACCCAGCAGCCAAAGCTATCCTGTCGAAGGTTCCTAGGACCACCTGTCAGACTTTGCCGTTTCGTTTAGTCGAGTACAGGTAACGACTGGTGGCCATACTTATAGGCTATTTGTCGTCGTCTTGTTGAGATTGCTGTCATTAGACCCATGAAGGTCTTCCAAAGAAGATCGAGATGGTGCGGGTTTTCCCCGCGGTCCATGGACAATCGCTTTTAGACCTTCAGGGATTTTCAGGCCCATCCAAGCCAAAATATCTTGATTTACAATCTGCGGAAAAACCCGAGTTCACTTCTATATCTATAGTCTATCTATATCTATAATTCTATAGTTATACTGTTTGCAACTCAACTGTCCTACCAGACAGGATTTCCCCAAATTATTAGAGGCTCTATTTCTATTATATGGGGCTCAGTCCTATTTCAATTTCTAATTTTTATTGTTCAAACAAATGAATTTAAATAGAGATTTATAAAGATTGATTCCATTAGATAAATCTAATATTTTGGTTTTAACTCTCTTTGCCATTTGAATCATATTCCATTAAACAAAAAGTCATTTTTCCTTTTGCATGATCCATTGTGCAGAAACAATGAAATTCTGAAATCAACAAAATCTTCGATCAAATATGATGGATATCAGAATTACTTTCCAGAAAACAATTTATGTGTACATATTGCAATATACATATACATACAAGGTGACCTGTCTTTTGTTTCTCAAGTTTTCGCGCAGGATCGATTACTGCATGTTTTCCTGCATGCTCAGAGCGGAAAATGATTTTTGAGTATTATTTCCCGAAAATTCTTGATTGATGAAACCAGAACTTTTGGTCAAAAATGACCAAGCATAATAAACTCGTCGTTTGGTAGTAGATCTTTCAAAAGTGTAATAAGGCTCAATAAAATCTTAACAGTCTTTCAAATTTTATAGACCGTATCTACATAATATACTACAGTAAAGCCTCTCAATAAGGTGCCTTCCCCTCAAGCACGCTCGAATCCTATCCCCTCTCTCTGACCTTCACGTTCAGTGAAGAAGTTTTGAAATCATTGCCTCTCAATAGGGCGCTCTCGGTAAAAATGATTTTCTAATGAAATACGGCATCCGGAGTGGCTTTAGCCAAGTAAAAAAGACATATATGAATTAATAATTGGTTCCACATTGTTTTTCTCGATAAAATACTTTTCTTTGTTGTTAAAAATAATCAGGGTGGCCACTTGACCGGGAAATAAACAGAAATTTAGGTTGAAAACCGGGAATTTACCTGTCTGATTTGAAGAATGTAACGTTCCTTCATTCAGGATTCTCAAAATATTTGAATATATCTTCACGCCCTGACAGAAAGAAATTTTATTTTTCTTCCATTATAAGAAAAACGTTCTGCAAATTTGTTGTTCCATGAAATTTTTTCAACTGACTCAAATTTGATAATTGACTGTGACACTGCGAATTCGACCTTTTTTAGTTGAAAAATCGACTACTTGTTTCAAATTCAATCTTGTTTGTTGAAAATCAACAATCGATTCATCAAAGATTGATTTTTGAATTCGAAAATCAAACTTTTTCTTTGAGAAATTGTACTTTGAGGGAAGTTTTCCTTTTTTGTAGAAAATTAATCTTCATGGTCAAAAAATTTATCTTTTTGCTTAAAATACATCTATTCCCGTTGAAGATTCATCGTTATACCTGAAAATTCATCAGTTTGGTCGGAAATCCATTTCTTCAATTGAAAATTCAACTGTTTCATTTTGAGTGGGAAATTTATCTTCATTCGACAATTAGGTGAAAATGTGTCTGTTTGAATTCAAAATTCAATTATTTCATTGAAACTTCACACATTTTCTTCTCCCTTGCCGTTAACAATTCAAGTTATAAATTTGACCATTTTTCGTTTTGATCGACAGAAATGTCACTTTTTCTTTTTTGTTTGAAAATTTTCATTTTTATAGTTCAAATCGCAATCATTTTGTTGAATTTATTTGCATGTTTGAAAGTTAGTTTTTTTCGTTTGTTGAAAGTTAGTTTTTTTTATAAGTAATTTTTTTAACCGAAAATTCAATTCCAATTGTAAATTCCATAGTTTTAGTTACAAATTCATTTGTTCAGTTAAACATCCCTTCTTTCAATTTAAAATTTGAATATTTAAATTTTTGTTCAATAATTTTTTACAGTAAAAGGTTATTTATCTGGTTGGAAACTCAACTCTTTCAGTTAAAGATTCTCCTTTTTGGTATAGAACACTTATGCTTGGTTTTTAAACTAAAAATTTTACTGTTCAATTTTTGGTGGAAAATAATTATGCTTTGGGTTCGAAATTCGACAATGTCGTTGAAACATTGTATTTTGTCTTAAAAAATTATTCTTTCTATTCGAAAATTTATCTTCTCGATTGAATATTTACCTCCATGGTTGAAAATTAAAGTGCCCCAGTTAAAAATTTATCTTTTTATCTGAAAATTCATCTTCTTCATTGAAAAATGAACTATTTGGTTGAAAATCCGTTTTTTTTTTTGCTATCGTAAATTAATTTTTCTGATTAAAAATCTTACTGTTCCATTGTTTGATCCATTGTGTAAAGGATGTTTAGAATGAACGTCATGAATAAAAAAGAAGGTTGGGGTTTTGTGACAAATATAAATATGTTACTTCTAGTTGGCCGGGAAAATTGAAAAACCTAGACCGGGAAGAACTGCGAAATGTTAGGAAATTTTAAATTGTCCGCTGAATCGCCACCCTGATAATACATGTTAGTTGGTACAATCATAATTCTAATACAAGATACATACACCACCTCCTACACCGCGCATCCATTTGGGGAGCGCCATATTGAGAGGCTGTACTGTACATCGTGATCCTAGACCTAGAACCAACGAATGCTTTGTCACTTGTCTGACAAGAATGAGTTAATATCACTAGAAACTAGTTAAATGCAATATCTTCACTTTATTTCATCCTTATTCTAGAAAACAATTCCTGTACAGGTAAAATTTAGAAAATAAAATGTGCATAAGGATTTGTTCAATCACAAGGTTCTATCTATTAGTGCCATGATGCCAGATCACAATCATGCAAATAAAGAACCACCAACTTATACTCATCATGCAGAGCATCAAGGAGCTATCTTAATGCGATTTAACATAGTTTTGAGCCACAAAGTTTTATTATGAGATTGAATAATTTCATGCACCGGAGTTTTCGCATTTCTATAGAATTTAATTTTTCACTCGAGCACATGTGTACTAGAATCTGTGATCATAATTTTTAGAGTTTACTCGGAAAGTTTCATGATTTACGTATTGAGTAATTATCTGATTAATGTATAATATATCAATTTTCTTCTATAGCTTCAACTGAATTCATCATTAGTTGAAACACAACAATCGAATGAATAAAATAAGTATGCAGCCGACCTAGAAATTATCTTTCGTGGCCAACAAGTTGTAAAGATTAATCAATATCACAAGAAACAATGATTTTCTCATAAGTTAGAGTACTACACATGGACATAAAATTTTTCATACACACCTATATCCATTTTGCTTCCAAAGGAAGCCATTTTCCATGTTTTTTTGCAGGATCTTTTTGACGAGGGTAATCACACAGGGAACAATATTATCGCATAATAATAATGCATGATACATTCTCGCGTAAACTTTTATGCTATAAAAAAGTTTTTTGGCATGTCACAATGGTACAATTTCATTCTAAGATTCCCATTTCAGTAGTCTTGATTAGTTCTGACTGGAGATTCAGTTCACTATCTGCAAACCATAAATCTGCTCCACCAACCTTTTAACTAATCAAATTGTTGACGCATATTTACGTTATTAGAATCAGATGAAAATTTGTCAATTTATAAATTAAATACAAGTCAGTTAAATATTTTTTTGCCTCCATTCTCACAATATGGCAGTCTTATACTTATTGAATTTCATGCAAAAGGTGTTTCAATTTCTAAATTGAGAATGACATGTAAGGCGTGACTACTTGTCAATGTGTACACATGAAGGTATACATGCGGTTTCTGCATAATACTGAAATGGATCCTCGAAACGTGGAAAAGCTTCTGTGTGGGTGATTATCCCGGAAAGATAATTTTTTACAAGGAAGATAGTAGAAAAAAAACTTCATTTTTACTTGAAAACCTCTGATGTGGCGTTATTTCAAAATAATAAAATACAATAATCTTGAGGGCAAACTTATTGTCGATTGCAATACAGTTAGAGATACAGCTACCTATTACGCATATTCTTCACTATTTTTTACTGGTCCAGAGGATTGATAGACAATTTCGATAACATGATTTCGCATCTTATTGGGAGATATAATTACATATGCTATATATTTTTTATCGCTCAGTTAAGAGTGATAAATATCGATTCGCATAATGAAGTATTGATAATTTCGAGTCTTGAAAGCATTCATACCTTTTTAGCTCGAATTACTACTCGATTAAATGTTTATAATTGTATGCCAGAGGAATGAGATTTGGAGGGTCAAATATAGGTGAGAGTGGTTGATATGATAGAAAAAGGTACATAAAAATTTTTTTTTTAAGGAATTTCAAAATATTATTAACTTACATAATCTGGAAAAAAATCCAAAAATATCAGCAACCATCATTCAAAGAGGAAACTTTAATTTACACTTTCTAGGTCACTTCACATTTTTTGTTCACTTGTGTCTCGGCAAGTTTCTAATATAGTATATATATGTGAAATAGGTATGTCTATGTAAACGTCAGCACTGCGCTATTGAAAAATGACGACTGAGCCGTTAATACAAACAAAACAAAAAGTTCGGTTGAATATTTGAAAAAAACGACACAAGATACGATATAATAGTTCTTAAAAAAATTTTCCACCTTGAGCGGAAGTCCTGTTGATCAACTTGCCTTTACTTTTATCGAGTTTTAAATTTGAAAAAAAAACAGGGTCCCAGCCGAAACTTTTGTTCAATTCCATTTCTTCCAGTTAAACCAAACAATTTAGAACCAATCAATAATGTAGTTTCAGAAATGATTTTATTTCGTACAGTTATATAAATAACAGGTCAAAGTTGAGTAAAATACAAACTTGACCTTTATTTTGAGTCATTAAAGAAGAATATCAGAGGCTAATTAAATTTTTCGAATCCTTCAAAAGTAAGCGTGGCTACAATATTCAGGTAACCAAGCATACAGACAGACAGGCACAGATAATGATGCCCTCTAACATTCTTGGAGTGAGGTCCTGCTCCAATGGAGTGAATTCTCACTTGAGCTTCTAGTCAGATGTGAGCTTCTTTCTCCCTTCGAAGTGAAGCGTGGACTCTTTGGCTTGGAGTGACTGGTCATTCCAAATCGTGTGACTGGTGTCTTTAAATGAAGTGAATGTCCACTTCATTGGAGTGAAATTATGAGTCAAGTAAGGAGTGAGAAATCTTCTCTATCCTTCGGAGTGAGTGCCGAAATATGGAGATCACGAATGTGTACTCGCTCAAACTTCCAAGCCGCGCGCATAGCGCACGTTAAGAATGTGCCCGCGCGACGAGTGGGATTTTGTTTCTTCTGCTTTGACAGTTAGCTAGAACGACAAATTCAAAATCATGAACTTTGGTATCCTCTGAAGTCGTAAATATGTTCAGTTGGTATAAAGCACTTTTTCGCAACGCAAATTCCAGAGAACAGAAAAGCTTATTTTCTCAGTCTTTGTACACGATATAGGAGTACATGAGTACAACTACCCGTATAACACGCACGAATATTCGTTTCCGAATGTGGGTGTACGTCTGAGGGCGCGTATATACGAGTGGGAGAGATTGCTCCAGGGCTTTCGGTGCTGGGCATATTGAATAACTCGTTCGCTGGACCGCGAAAATATACCACGATGCTGGCAGCCGCCTCTTGACTCGCGTAGTGTCGTTCCTGAAAGGACCTCCAACATCCTCGGAAAGGGTCGCTATGTCTGCCTCCACACTTCTGCATAATGTATGTATAGTCTACTCACTACTGACTCTCCTATAGAGAGTATAGAGGTCTAGACTGTCTAGCTCTACTAACATTTTACCATCTTAAACGACTTAAACCATCTAAATTCTAACGCTACAACGCCACGATGCAGCACGGCGGACTGCGAAAAACGTACGACCGAGAAATGTTCCTGGAATTATCATGCGGGAAACGGGGAAACGTGGCCAGCTTCAAGAAACGGAATTCTGTTTGTTACCTACGTGTCGTCTTCCTTCAGTCGTAAGCTGACTCGACATGAAAATGTTGCTGTATTTGCTATCTTCCCACAGGCATAGGATATACGCGGAACTCTTATAAGAATCTTGCATTGTGCAATGTGCGCGTACTGGAAACACCCCCGTCACATGAATCCAATCGTATTTCCCAGTTGCTTCTTTGGGCTAGTAGAGTCGGCGTACTAAAGAAATTCTGTAAGACTCTATATATAATCCTAAGAAAACAACCATCTCAAACTCTGTAACCAAGCACTGTTCGGATTCTATCTAAATATAAAAAATTAACTTATTTGCTGGACGATCCAAGAAACTTAGCTGAATAATTATTCTGAATAGGGTGATCCATAAAACGCGTAACAGAACTTTAATGACCGCGACTATTTCCCCAATCATTGCCTGACTGTAGAAAGGCAAAACTTGATAGGAACCCACGTGTATTGAAATTATCCTGGTTCCAAAACAAAAAAAATTACGATAAATAACAACCCCTGTCCCTCATACTCACCTCCCTATTCTTTTTTCTCTCACCTTTGAAATCCTGCCACCCCTTCTCATTACATAATTCCTTTTCACACCATTCCTCTTTTCCATCCCCGCTATTCCTACTACTTCTTACACTTCCCTGAAAGTTAAGTTACACTGCTAGAGTGACCTTCATTTCCCTTCAGAAATTTCCCGCTCACTTCTGGCCCCTCCCACCACACACTTATATCCCCTACCCTTCATCTCTTATCTTCAACCCCTTATCCCCCATTTTCTTTCTAACATATCTCCCTCTTTTTCAATAATTTTGTACACTCTCATTCTGAATGAGGAGTATGAAGAGACGATTTTTACGAAGGTGTTCGTCTGTAGTCTGTAATCTGTATGTTTGACTATTTTCGAAAGAATTATCATATTGGATTGTGCTTTGGCACACTTTTTTAAGGCCAGAAAAGAAAGGACAAATTCGTTAACCAGCCATTTTTTACCAATGTTTATGGTTTTATCCATCGAAATAGCATTTTGAAAAATCAAAAATGCACATTTCCGCCCAAACTATGCAAGGTGAAAAAGAATGTTAAGAACCAAAATTATTCATTTAAAAAAAATCTAAAAATTCTATCAAACACTTTGTTCACCAGATGCACAGTTTTTGTTTAAATCGTGAAAAATGTAACTAAAAAGAAAAATTTCATTTTTCAGCAAAACTATGCGAGATATGAAAAAAATAAAGAGTACAGAAACCTCATAGAAATCTACAAATTTGGAGTTGACTATTTTCCAACAAGATGAATAATTTTCGTTCTAATCACGATGACACACTTACAAAAATAGAAAAATACCATTTTCCAGCCAAACTATATAAGAGATACGAAGGAATATCAAATTAAAAAGTTGTGTATCTTAAAAAGCCTTCAAGCTCTGTATGAACTATTTTTCAATATTTTTCAATTGGTGGCGACTAGTATAATGAGAATGTGTTTCTTGAAGCCAGAAGAGCCTTCAGTATAATTAATTTTCAAAAAATTTTCATGAAAAATAAAAAAATAATCTATAATCTTTATAGAAGCAGAGGTTGTCAACAGTTTTTCAATACTTGCAACTCTGTATAAGCATTACACTGTAAACTGGATCAAGCACAGAAGTAACCGAGCGCGAAGCGCTGGATCTGAATGACGCCGCTCAAACTTGCGAGTAAAGCAAGATGCGCGCCATGAGAATGTGCCCGCGCAGCGGGCAGAATCTTACATGCAGATTCTGAATGAGAAGGTATTGGTTTTATGTGAAGAATGACTTTCGCAGATTTGATCAAAATTTCCACGTTTTGAGACCCCCTGAGTCAGAAAAAATGGTTTTTACGAAGGTGTCTGTCTGTCTCTAGTCTGTAATCTGTGTACTCGATAACTTTCGAAAGAATGATCGGATTCGATTGCCCTTTGGTACACATTTTGAGGGACCAAGAAGACATGTCGAGTTCGTTAACCAGCTATTTTGGATGAAAAATCAAAGAGGGGGAACATTTTGAGCATTTTTTTGAACTTTTTTTTGAACTTTTTTTTGAACTTTTTTTTTCCAAGACTCAAAAATTGTAAGTACGGTTTCTCGGAGTAGGTAAAAAGTGAAACAATTTATCCTCATGATTTTTTTTTGGATGAAAACAAAATTGTCAGAGTTGTAGCATTTTCAAAGTTCGAAAATATAAACCAAAATGAGAATGTTTAGCCAAACAACGCAAAATATGAAAAAAAGTTTGAAGTAAAAAAATTTTCCTCCTTGGGAGCTCTCCAGGATGACCTTTGCAAATTTTTGAGCTTTCTCAGAAAATCGAAACTTTAAATTTTGGTGCACAAAAAATGATGTGTTAATTATATAATTATATAATATTATTTATATGAGTGCTATGAATTTCTTTAACAGGGTTCGTTTTTTTCATTTCAATCACGGAAAATAACTATAAAAATGAAATAATATAATAATTTTGTTATAATTTTTCCCATTGGACGCCTAGTTTTTGTTCCAATCGTAAAAAATTAAATTGAAAATTAAAGAATCTAATTTCTAGAAAAACTACAGAACATGTGAAAAAAAATTAGGCAGCTTGGATCGAATGTTCAGCACGAGACACGCGATGAGAATGTGTTCGTTATAACAGAGCGCGGAGCGCGAGGTGAGATAACCATAGAGCGCGAAGCCTGAGATCCGGAAGACGCGCGCCCTAGGCGCACTCAAACTTGCGAGCCGCGCGCGAAGCGTGCGATGAGAATGTGCCCGCGCAGCGGGCAGATTTTTTTCCTTTAAATAGTGAAGGGCAAGTGCCGTCGCGAAATAGCGGATATCATAGTGGATATACGAAGTTGAAGATGTATAGGTACATATGTGCAAGTTTATATAACCCGAAATCCGTATGTAGCAAGATGAAGTCTGCAGAGAGCGAAGCTGGCGGAGAGTTGGGTCTCGATGTGGGTGTGAGACTACGTATAAACCAACTCTTCAACCCTCTACTCTCTACTCACGAGTTTATATCAGACTGTATTGTGGGCTTTTCGGGGGTGCATTACTGCGTCTGCCGTACTCTCATGCTTCCATCCCCGAAGTTATCAGATTTTGATAAAGTCCCCAGTGTATTAGAGGTTCGTGCTGTTTGCGTTTTCACGCAGGCCTTGTTCTGTGGTTTCGCATTTCTCGCACCACTCCTCTCATAGAATCGCCCCAATTGTTGTTCCGGTTCTTGGCCATATTAGATTAGGAAGATATCAGGAAAGCATTATTAATATATGTTCTAAATTGCAATTTTTTTTCGTGCAATAAATTAAATAGACTTTAGAATTGAAAATCCTCATAATCCCGGAAAAAAAGCTATAGTTTTCAAAGATATTTCAGTGGGATTAGAGAGGATGTTGCGTATGAGTTACAGATATTTCTGTGAGATTCACAGAAATTTCCGGTATCGCCATCAGAAAAGTCTATGCTGCTGTGCTGTCAGAAATATTTTTAACTGACGTACACTTCTATAAAATTAGTATCCCTACTAAGAATCAGTCAAGTTCTTCTAGCCATTTTTATCACTAAAATTCAGGTAACTTTTTACGAATTTCACTAAATCTCCGATCCTAATCATTACGCACAAATTGGGAATTATGAACTTTCTTGCAGTTCAAGTAATCCAACATAAACAATCTTGAGAAAGTTTCAAAAATACTTCGAAATTTGTACCATTTCTAATGATATTTAAGCAGAGATCTTTTTGGAGCCTGAAATAATGTAGAATTAGAATTTTCAAAAAATCCAATTGAAACAAAGTTGAAATATGTACCTCAAAATCGAATGAAGATAATTTGATGATAACGTAATATTGAAGGTATTGAAATGGAATGCCCTGTCAGTACTCTTCCCGGAGAATGAGTGTTTTCAGAAATTACCAAATCAAAATGAGCCAAAACTTCGGAAAAACTACCATACCGGTATTTTACCAACTACTGCCCGAATTCCAATTTCGGTATCTGACCAGTAGTGTGTGTCATTCCTACACCAGTAGAATAAGGCAGTAAATGGCCAGTACTAAACCAATTGTCGGTAAAACATTCGTGCCTGTATGTCGGTATTTCATCAACAATGCGTATCAGTACTGCGCCGGTAGTAAACGAAATTCCTGGTTGTTTTGGTTTGTTCTGTTTCGAGTTTCGTATTCCAAGTGGCCGGTACTTTGTACGTTACATCATAGAGAAACACGAGACTACCGAGAGTAATATTTGTTGCAGGTAAATGGTACCCTGAAATAAGTGTTTAGTTCACACTGTTTTTGCTTTATTCACCAGTAGTGGGCCAGCTGTAAATTTGAATAATACTATGCCGATGGTTGACACAGTAATTACATGCAGTACTTGTATTTTTTCTCCATTGCAACTGGGCGGTACTGCGCCAGTCGTAAAATCTGACGAATATCCGCCTTTTCTTCATGGGTTGGTTACTGTATGATTAGGCTATCTTTCCTTAATGCTTAAGCGAGTATTGTCTAGGCCAGCGCCCGAATAATGCTGAGCATCCCTGTTTCGCGGAACCAGGCTCGTTTTTGTGACCAGCCCTTTGATCCATTTGAATATGTTTCTTATTGTCTTGTATATTGCTTCATTACGTTTAGCATTGTGTTAAGCATGTTGAGTTGGCCATAAAGCTTCCCAAAATTACCTTCATGAATGTCAATTTAAACGTTTTCGAATTAATATTTTACACTTCCTGTAACTTCAAACGAGAAATGAGCAGATAAAAGCTGCAAAGGCATCCTCGTTACGCAGTTTGATGCGTAACATTCCAAGCTGTCTCTAGCCGCTAGCGTCAAGTCATAATCGATATTCCAATACGTTTACAGAATTTCACTTCTTTCTTGCTGCAGTTACATGACGTATCCGGGTATGATATGAGCAGAAAGATTGATGACAATTGAGTAAAGATCAATGGAAGGAAAGTTTATTGATTACACTCAAGAGAAATTTCTCGCATGAATACTGAACTATTTTGCAAGTTGATGATTTTTAAAAATTATTTTAAATTTTTATGACTGCAGTCTCATGCGTTATTTGAAGCGACAGTAAAAAAGAACAAATGAGATTTGAAACTAAAAAACGAAGGAAACAAAATGTATAATAACGAAACGCAATTCGCAAAAGATCCAAAAGTTACCCGACTCGACCAGAGAGCAAAAACTACGAAGACAAAGGCAATGATTAATTTCGCGTTGGATGTTCGGAATCATTAGCGTCGAATTGCCATGACACCTGCCCGCACGAGCCCTTCGTGATAGATTGCACTGACCATCCTGCAGGATTCGTGATCGTCCAAGTTTCTAATGATTCTAAATTTCAGCGTTGCAGACGATACTCAGGAAACCAATTTCAAAAAAGCCTAGGATTTTACTCCCAGTAATTCAAGGTGGCCTCGCAAATCGCGAAACATCTTTTTGTCAAAAACAAAAAAAAAGAATCACTATGATTAATGAAAGTTTGGATTAAGTAAATGGACGCATTATGCATGTATATGCTAAATGCTCATGCATTCGGAATGTTCCATTTTAACTGATGCATTTTGTTTTTTGGTAGATTTCTGTGAGATTAAATTTATCTCTGAATGCAGGCAGAAAGAAGAGAAAAAACTTACATAGTACAAAGAGTGGATTTGTATAGAAAAAATGCAGTTTATTCGATTCTAAACCCAACAGGTCGCAGTATGAATACGTTTCTTTCTTCAGTTAGGAATGCGGAATCTGAACAAAATTACTTCTGTCATGATTCATCTCTATAAAATGTTTGACCCTTAAAATGAAAATGTCAAACAATGTAATAATTTCACAATTTAAATGAATTTAGGTTGGCCTTGGTTCCTACTGGAATTCTAGATTTAAATGCAGTTAGCTCTTATAAATAGCTCAATTTTAGTTTCAAGTTTAACAGGTCTCTTAGTTCTGAACGAAACATATTATAATCACGAATAAAAAAGCAGTTTAAATTATTATGTTCAATGAAATACAAAGGGACTTGTGTTGATCAAGAATGAAAATGTGGTGGATAAACAATAGAGATAAGTAATGGCATTCCGAAAACTAATGGATTATTATATACGAGCAATCAAAATAAAAAGTTAAGAATCATCAATAAATATTGCCCTTGTCTATCAAAAGGTATTTTCTGGATGCACGCATCATAATATTAATGGTTCATTGTCCTGCCCTATCGCGTGATGCTTCGTCGTATTTGTCGAATATTCGGATGGAAAAATGTGAGAGCTGATCTTGAGCAATGTGGCTGAATGGGAGAGTAGACATGACAACTACACGTAATAACTAATTGATGTGGCTGAATCGTAGGGCAGCTGTCACTTGTTTCTGCGGCGATCACTTTTTGTTTCCTCGAACACCATGGACCCCCGGGCTAGAAGGAAGCTAATGCACGCCTGTTTTCACACATTCTCAACGGGGGTTCCCCTGTTTAGGACGAACTAGGGCGAAACATTTGGGGGTGATATTGGACCACAAGCTACTAATTCGTCTGCCGATATTGACTCGTCCACGGGGGCCCCGTTCAGTTTTCTTTCACGCCACTTGTCAATTTTCCAGGAGCCGCATGGTCAGCCGCCATCGCCATCCAACCTGCACCTTCTTGTCTTGACCTGATCTCATGGGCTAACGTCTTATATAATTTACAATATATCCAATACTGTTTGGCACGAACATCGACATCATTTCTGACCATAAAATCCATGATTCAGAAACTTGGCACTTGAGTTTCGGTTATGTTATATTTGGAAGCTGTTTTCCGGCTCATTCAAAATACTGTTTCGGAGTAGAAAGATTATCCACTATGCTTTCCGCATCGTTTTCATTTTTGTCACGTTGACTAAAATGTGATACGTTGCTAGGGACATATCTGCTATTCTCAACTAGAACAAATGACCTTTGGATCATTGAGGACGTATAGATTCTGCCTGGTGGATATCGTCTATCACCAATAATTAACAGACATACGGAGTAATTGCCTCTCATTAGGGTGTTAAAAGAGCATATTATATGTTCACTGAAAGAACCTGCGGTATTAGGCAAAGCAGGAAAGAAAAGAAGAGGGCGAGACTAAGGAAAAAACATTAATGAACGAGGATAAGCCAGGGATGGGGAAGAGTAAAAAGGCGTTGAAAGGAGTACTCACGTTATATGAAGAGGCTCATGAGGTAACCGATATCTTTACACGGCTTTGTTCACGCCGTAGAAATGAAATATAGCGATGAATGATCGCTCGGCTCTTTGGGGTCCGGACCTGAAGGAGGAATTGTGCGTCATGTCACATTGAATTTCAGAATCAAAGACTATAAATGTCTAGGTCTAGGATCTGATACTTTAATTATCATCTTTCTTCATTGAAAGTTTCTGTGGCGTTTTTCTCTGATACCGAGTCGAGAGTTACCTGATTTTTTCCATTCGATGGGAGAGTATAAAAACCGGTCTTTGAGGATAATATGAATAGATATTTGAAGGAGTTAAACTTTGGAGAAGATTCCTTTCTTGATTTTTCTGATTTCAAGGACACGAAATAGAGCCCTGACACGTGGATCTTACAAAGAGGTAAGCGACTAGCAAGCGAGCAGCATATAGCATTTTCTGACAGTCGAAGGAGGACCAAGCCACTGCCACCTGTGATATAGTGTTCCACCGGTCCAGATCGCGGTATCCGGTTACTGGTGAGCCGGGTACCTGGTGCCAACGGTGTTTTCCAAGACTACCTCACGTACAAAGGTTCCCTCAACCATGGGGGTGTATCGGATGTCCTACCATGCGGTCTTCTCTATGCTGTCCGGCAACCCCTCGCTTGTTTCACGGTTAATTAAGCTGCTGACAATCTGACCACGAGACGGTTAGCGGCCAGAGGCCTGCGATCTTCAAGAACTCGTAAACAGAAGGAATCTCTTCGAGCATGAATGAAGACACTGGATGAACCTCGCTCAGTCTATTCGAATCTCTTCCTCGAAAGAAAAGATAATTGGACTAAACGTAAGGAATAGAGACAAAACGAAATGATCTGCTATACTCGTAGATCATACGATATCACTTTTTCAAATCATGTTTGTTAGGTGCAAGATTTCGAAATATTGGCGGAAGTTAACGCTGGCGTTCTTGGAAGGAAACCTCGAAGGAAACAGTAGAAAGTTACAAAAATGGAATTCAGGGCTTTCTCTGAATGTTCAGAATGGTTTGACTAGAGTGTACGTATAATGAAAGATTCAATTAAGAAGTTATTGAGAAGTATTAAGCAAAATTGGACAGGTGATTAACTGTTAGCAATGATTTCATATAGCCTACAAAATTATTTACAGTAATTGGACAAACTCATTACATAATATTTTTAGGCTCGTATGTACTGACTCATTATTCGATTAGAGATCGAAATAATTGTTATACGAGTAAACTATGTGTTTCAGTTTGTCCATTTTTCTGCATTATCTTTAACGTTTTGGTGAATCTTGCAAGATTCTTTTACGAATCCTAAATAGCCCAAAATTTCTTATGATTTAATCTTCCTTCTTTTTCCTGCATGCCCAATGCATATCAATCGCCAAGTAGATTAATTCTTCTCAAGTCCATATGTCTCTATGGTATTGTTTATTAAATGGATCTTCTTCACCTGGAAGGAGAAATCTTTCTAGGACATTTGGAAGGGAATTAAAGTAGGTAAAGCGGCGATACAGGTATTGTGCAGGTATCGAAAGAATATCGTATTCTGCTCTCTCCAGCGACCGGTCGTAGATAGTTACACCAGGACGTGCTGGCTCGTAGCAGTAACAAACGATCCAAGAATGATTTAGCACATACTCTAGGCGTCCCAGCTCAGCTCGAGTACGCGTTGATCGCCTTTTACTTATCCCGACGCGCGTGATTGTTTTATAATTAAGCCGTTACTGGACAAGGCACCGCTGTGATTAATTGTTTCCAAATTGAAAACCTATCGCGAGACCGTCTTAATTTCATGTGAGCCTCTTGCCTAGATTGAGACGTTAATAAGATCGTGAGGAAATTGGTAACGATTTTCTCATCAACTTTATTTCAATAAGTGGACGGATACTCGACCAAGCCTTGTAAGTGAAACCTTCACTTATAATTTGGTATCATATTTTATTTTTATTTAGTTCCTCAAAGCTGTTTCCTTGATTTCGTGGTCTGCTACTTTTAGTTGCACGTTCCGCATACTGTTTGAGCCGTGCCATGTTTAACGGAGCAAATAGACGTCCCGCGCAGCAAAAGGGTGCCGACTGAAAGGCAAACAGTTTAGCTGGAAACAATTGACTGAAGATTGGAGAGGGTCGAAGAGGAGACATCTGACGATCGATGCACGCGTCGTTGCTATGAACGCGAAGTTACATCTGTCGGACGATGAAAATAGATTTCGAGAGTAGCCCGGAGCGGGTGTATGCCTGCAGGAGAGTGAGAGAGAAGGGGGGGGGGAAGAGCTGAGGGAGGAGTTGACAGTAGTAGTGAGTATTTGAAAATAAATCAGAATGATCTTGCATTGTATATTGAAAGAGAATTCGAATAGAATTATGCTGTTTACCTCTAGTACGAGCTCTAGTATGGAATCCTCTTCAATAACCTTGATTAACAATGCAGCAGCCGCCATTTTGATGTGAAACACATCTTTCGGGATGAAAGCGCACATGCGCGATATGTAAAAGGAAGGATGGGGCCTTGGTACAGATTTAACAGCTGATCAAGGAAAAAGCGCCCTCACCACCGACAGCTTTCTCATAACTCGGCTGTCCCCTTACACTCTCATGCGTGCGCTCACGACAACTCTCTTTTTCGTGCACACGCACACTCATACAGAAGACAAGCGAAGCAACTAGAGGCTGGGGGACGTGCACAAATTAGGTAAGGTTTTTTTCCCAATTTCGATCCCCCACCTCCCTTCCGTAAGGCTTTTTCTATAGTAAGTACACATAACTTAACATAAAAATCCGCGGCGTGGTCACGACACGAAATATTTTTTTAGTTTTTTTCTTCATCCTTATTAATGTTTGAAAGAAATTGTGAATGCGTTACTTGACATAATAATATTATGTGTGTATCGATTTGAGCTTCCCACCTAAATACATTCGATAAAAGTCCTTATACCTTAGGGAGATTGTATCTTTTCCTAGTATCTTTCGCCACTTTTGCCAAATCGTTTGCCCCTGAATTTCACCAATCACAAACAATCAACAGCTCAGAACAAAAGTATTAAGTCGATAAAAAGGAATATGCTGAACAATTATTGAGTTTTTCACGAATTAGGGTGGTACTTTTCATCATATTTTTTGCTCATTCTCTCAACAATCAGGCGCACCACAAGAGTGGGAGTTTTTCTTCCGGTTGTTCTAACGCGCCGCACAAAATACATTATAAAGTATAATGCGACTCGGCGTTTCTAGATTAACGGGCTGTACAATGCAATACCTTAGTCTCGCGTGTCAATTAGCTATGGTATATGAGATTACAAAGTATGCTGGGTCCTTGCACCGTAGAACGCGTGATTCGTTCGATCAACCGTATGCAAAGCGGGCGATTATTTCCGATCGTTAAGTCAGGTATCTATCCCTAACCGATTTTTTATGGTACCATGTACACCAATTGAAAGATCTTCATAATTAGAAGTGTTACCGAAGTATAAAATCAATTTTGTTGATAGACGCGTAGTATTGAACAAAACGTAAGCACTTGATTTACCCATACAAAAAACATGTCTTCACAGAGCCGTTGAACGCTTTTGTGGACAGTCAACAATCCCAACTTTGACATGCTGCCTTGTTGGCGCGCGATTCAAACCGGAAAAATTATGGGCCTATGTAAATTATAAAGAGTATGGTCGAATTTCGACCACAGGGTGATCCCAGTGTACAATAATCCTGTATCCTGTGAATTCATTTTGAGTAGGTAACACTCTTAACTGAAGCATGTAGTGGATGGTTTTTGCTCTCCTATGTATTTTATTCTGCTATCTCCAATTTACATCATTAATAACTTTGCGATGCATGAATTAGTTTGTTAGCGCGGTGGCCGTAATAATCCACGTCCAACACTTTCTGCGACTAATTTCTGTCCCTCGTCTGGGACCTGAGATGTATTAGGCTGATGTAATTAGGTACTAAGTAACTTGTATTCCATTCCCTCGCTCATCAAGAATTGCTTATTTGTGAATCCTAATCTTTCAACCAAGTGCCCAAAGTTTCTTCAGTTTTCCATATACACTGAGATCTTGAGAGAAGCACCATTCCGGGTATGGCCTAAAATGACCTTGAGCCTATCTCGGGTAAATCTAACACTGACAGTGTGGGTCGTATGATGTACTCCCATCAAGAATAAATAATATTGGTTTGCCCACTGTTGTCTGCCTCACTTACAACACCTCCTGCTCATTCCCTTGGAATCTCTCATCCACGACCGAAATTCTCGTAACAGCCTATGTAAGTAGGAAGCTTCTCTCGGAATCCAAGTGTATAGCTTTTCCAATTGCCAAATATTAGATGTCAAATTGGTACACATTGTCTCTAGAAAGAAAAAGATGTATTACTTGTGATGCTAAACTTTTATCAATGTTTACTTCAATCAAGTGAAAATTTCTGTCTCCATGCATGCAAAGGTATTGCACTGGGGCCGTACAATTTGTCCAACAGGCATTTGTTATTCTGAAAATTTCACTCGTGGACGAGATGGCTGAAGGGATTTGGAGAGAGACATTCGTCCCGACCATAGTCCAGGCTGACTTCCACCAGTGAAGTATACTAAGAGCGTGCCAAGCACTCAAGCGGGGAATTTGCCAATGGGCGAACGAACGAAAATTACATATGAGAAGTTCGTACAGCCCTTACTGTTTATATCTCAGCACTTGCGTAAATTGTCCAAGGCCATCAATGGCCAGTCTCGACGCTGGACGAATAGCGAGATACCAGTGTATTTGAATGCTTGGCCTCATCCTCCCCCCCCCCCCCCCCCCCCCCCCCCCCCCCCCTCCGGGGGCTGAGAAGTACCCCCCTGTTTTTTTTTTTTTTTTTTTCCGGGGCGCGCGTCGGCCTACGCTGTCTTCTATGT
>WSXT02000030.1:630058-648378 GCA_011762715.2 Neuroterus valhalla
GTCAATAATTTCCTCTATTTCATATGTCAGCTCAACATTGGGCAAGAGTTATCTTTTTTTCTAATCGAAGTTTCAATCTCAGGCAAGTATTCCATACAAATGGTAGAAAAACGTATCTCCGGTTCTAAATAGTCATCTCTTACTCTTACGTGTCTGAAAAAAGATTTAAAATCGCCTTTTTTCCAGTTAGGTTTGTAGCATTCATTACGCGCATCGTAGAGCAAAATACATGTTTATAAACCTTAACAGAGAGAAGTGTGTTTTTGCATTTACATCAATTTGAGGGGAAACAGGGTTACGCGAAAACTGAAGTTAATAACAGTAGTAGGAGAAGCAAGAGAAGTCAGTAGAACTAACGTTGCGATCTCAGATAACGTGATAACGTCGTGTATAACTTGATAAGTTTAAAAATTACTTCCAGACTCTAATATTGGGAATGATCGATGTTGTATATATCAGAAACTGAACTAACGATAAACACAAAAAACACAGAATGAACGTGAAATCCGTGTTTGGCTAACATATGTATACGTTACTTTTGGAGTGGGTGGTAACGTACTTTATTGATGTCCCCTACTTCTAAATGCAGATACGTTCTCCAACATTTGCGTTGTCAAATGAGGCCACAAATGGGCACTGAATAAATCCCTTAATTGAGATTTAGTTCAAAGATCGATACGAAGATATAATTGTGTCTGTTTAACATTTCCTCCAAATTCGATACTAAAGAAGCTGATTATGTTCCTCTGTCGAAACAGGACACTTCAACCGCGGTTTACGTGTACCGAATCTACTACAATCAACATGAAAGATCATCTGAACAGGATCACTATTCTCTTCGCAGCTTACTCATTTGCTGCTTTGGTTTTGAGCGTTACACCTGATTTGGCAGCCGAAATTGTCAACGTCCAGAAGCAATTTCACTCTAACAGCGATGCGCGCCTCGTCCTCTATAACGGAGACCGAGCGGTTTGGGATACTAAAATTCAAGATCCACATACGATTTCGCTCTCTATCAAAGGCGATGGTTCCTTTATTTTATCTAACGAAGAGAACAATGAGGTCCTGTCCCCAGAACTCAATCTTAAAGTCTACCGTGGAAAAATGGTTCGATTGGACGGAAAAAATTCCCAAGGAACAAGTGTCTGGCTCGTTGGAGCAGACAATAAGAGGCGAATGATACACAACCAGGAAACCTATCAGTGCCTAAAAGGTATTGGGCTGGAACCTATCCCAGTCAGCAGGAAAGTCCTTGAACAATTGCCGAACATTGAGAATGCTCGGGCAATTTGCGGCACCAACAGACTGGAACCTAACGAGGCTCTACAAAGAGGAAGCTACCTTGAAGCTGGTGAATACAAGCTTATTCTGAATGATCGAGACCTCGTCCATACTAAGAACGGGAATCAAATATGGTCGACTGGCATAGGTGCAGCTCAACTTATTCTCCAAACCGACGGAAATCTTGTTGCATACGACTCCGAATATAAAGCAGTCTGGGCCTCGAGAACAGACGGCAGAACAGCCGGTTTGCTTATCCTTGGGTTAGATGGCTCACTGCGGCTCTACGATGCTAAACTGAAGCAAGTCTGGGAACCATAATCACAAAACAACCCTGATGCACTCAAGAGGTTTTCTGCAGTATTCCTCTTCTCTTGCCAAATGCCCAAGAAAATACGAGTGCTTTTAGTAAAAATCCGGCTGCAGACGGTACGGGGTTAAGGAACCAGTAGATTGATCATGTCGAGCATTACCTTTATGCTAAATCAACCTGTAATCCACCCAGTTAAATAAGCAAAGTTTTAATGCCTGTCAGTAAAAAGTCACTGACATATCCACGTATATATGTTGATTGTAATCAGTTATGTACTAAGACTTGATTAGGCAGCAGAATTTTGCTGATTCAAATTCAGAAAATCCAATGATTCATTTAGGATCACGACAAGTCTACTGTAGATTATTATTCATCATCTCAAGTGCATAAATTTTGTGTTCATGGTCGTAAATATTTGTTTTTTTGTGTAATATTCGGAACAACAATGTTTCTCGTTCAAAACTGGTGATAGAAATGAAAATTGGCTAATGTATCAGATTATGTATACTGTTTTGTATTTGCATGTAATAAATACATTATCAAACTGTGCAAACTAGTTTGAAACTTCAATGTAGCCAGCAAATAGGCGATTTTGAAATCTCTAATTTTTGAGACTATTAACATTCTGGCTCCAACAATATGATAGTTTGTAAAAATTTTACATGATGAAAAATTCCAAAAGAAACGAGAGATGCAATAAGATCGAGCGAGATCCTCGATACCGTGCGAAATCTGAATCGCACCGTAAATATAGAATGAAGTGCTGCAGAAATTGGGAAATATAGAAGTGAAATCACATCGAACGAACTCGGAGGCAAAAAAAGAATATCGGAAGTTTCGAGCTCGTCGGAATAGTGCACGCCAAGCTTGTACTAATTTTCACAAAAAGGGGCTTGCTTGTCCGTGTTTCCAGGGAATTTTCCCTGAGTAAAGCCTCTGACTATTTTGAGCCTAAAATTGAAAAAATCGATAGTGTTCCTTCCATAATAACTCTTTTTTCACAATTTTGTAGACCAAGAATACCTGTTGAGAAAACAGTCTGGAACAGCAAGCAACTGGCAATACAAACTATTTCAATTTTCCAGAGAAGCGTATTCTTTTAAGGCATATTTAGAAAAATAAAACTATCTAGAACAAGTTCCCTCCTTTTTAACGAGATTCGATACATCTTTACTTCCGTATCGACTATCCAATATTCCAGATGCCCAGAAAGCGATTCATTTACAAGAAGCTTATAGTTTTAAGTGAACTTCAAAAAGAATGTGCCTACTTCGAAAGATTAGAATCTTTTGCCGTAATATTAGAGTTGGAAAACAATTGTTGCTTAGTTTTGCAGATAATTCAATTTACTTGCATTTGCAGCCAGTTGATTTTCATGAGGAATGCTTCGAACCTTGGTATTATAATATTGCCATGCATTTATTAAAATATTAAAATATTAGAATACATGTATTCTGTGATTTTGATACACGAATGTGATGTTGTCGAAGAAGAGTGTAGTAAATTATAATTCGCAGGCACGAAGAATTGAACCATAGCTTCTAAGCTCTGAGTCGAGTGCGTTGTACCGGGCAAGCAAGGCACAATTATCATCTTCTAAAATCAAGGCTTCTTTATCATGGTGGCCGTGGTGGCGCATACTGAGTGTTAGGCAAAATAACAATACCCATACTGAAGCGCGAAATTCTAATACTTGTATTGGAACATATCGCAATTTCACCTTCTAATACCGATATTGGGGTTTTAACATGAGCTCGTATTGTGAAAGTTTTGTGGAATCTTAAATATTTTTAACAGTGAATTTACAATTTATACTAGTATTAATCAATGGATGTTCTTAAGAACAAACTTACATATAGACTGACGTCCACGTGCTAAAATCGTCCTGCAATCCGTACGCTCAATTCGTATTTCCTAATGCACTGCGTCAAGGAAACGGTTATGCATTTGCGTGATCGTAAAGTTTCCTCATAGTTACCATTCTGTTCAATGGACCACCAGGGCACATTTTTCTAATTTTTTCACATTTATAATTTCACATAGAACTCAACACTCATTTCATATTTTAAAAAGGAGGAGGATGAATCTTAAAGGAGACTAGTGAGTCTCAGATCACATAAATTACTAGAAGAAGTGTACGTCGATTACAAGCACAATAACAAGACACCTATCCCCTAGGGTGATCGACAGTATCTTCGACCAACTGAGACACGTGAACCTTCCTTCACACTACATTCCAATGAATGACGCATCCAAAAAATTACCCGAATTTTTAACATCTGAAGGTCATTATGATTATACTCGTATGCCTTTTGGCCTTAATAGTTTACCAGCTATACTCCAACGAATGATAGACAACACCTTTAGAAGTCTAATCGGCAGAGAATAGTTTATGTACATACAAGACATAATACTCAAGGGAAAAGTCCTGGAAGGGAACTATCAAAACTCGATTGGCTATTGTATTTTGAGTTGTGTACTCACCAAGGATGGAGTAAAACCCCTTTGAGCAGAAACTGTTGCAGTAGAGAACTTGAAGATCCCTATACCATGAGAAAGAAAATTCTAGACTTTGCAGGATACTATAGAAAATTTATAAAGACCTTCTCTGGTGAAGCAAGACTCTTGACCACGCTAACCCAAAGAGAGACCACATTCGAGTGTACTTATAAATGCATGCACTATCACTAGCTCAACGATTCCTGAACTTCAAGGAAACATTTGCGCTAACCGAACATGCATCCAGCCAAGGGCCGTGTGCATTACTACCACAGAAGAGGTACCTGTATTTGTTCATGTCGAGAACACTGAACAAAAGGCAGAAGAAAATTATATTAAACGTGAAAAGAAATTGTTAGCTATAGTTTGGGCGGTCGAACGACCAATGTGTTAAAGATAAAAAAAACATCACTGCAGACTGCTTACCTAGACTATGCAGGATGACCAGTCCAGGCATACCCAGCAGAGCTTCAAAAGAAAGCATCACTAGTTACGAGAAAGTCGACTGCAGAATGAAAATTAAATAACCTTAAAAAAGTATGAGCAAGTTGTCTAAAAATCAAATGGGGGTCAACTGAATAATCAACTGAGGAACAACTGAAGAATCAGGAAGTCTTTAACCCAATGAGTAGGACTTCAATGTATTTCATACTGACTAGAGAGTAGAAAACTTACAATGAGGAAGAATGTCTGGGATCTAGGTTGGATTATGGCCTAATGGTACGAAAAAAATTAGGCAATTTTTAAAAGAGAAGAGAAAGAGAATTTTCATTCTGTTAATAGGGTTCCTACTTCCAGTTTATTATAAAATTAATTCATATTGAATGCTTAACGCTTTTAAATGTTGCTTGGAATATGTGAAATTTTGAGAATGCAGCGATCTATAGTTATTTTAGAATAATGTTTTTTTAATAATCCTTTTAGACTTTGATGAGTTTTATATTTTTTAAATATCAATTACCCATGAAAGAATTGTTGGTCTCAATTTTGCAAACTAAAATGTTCGGGAATGTTTTTATTTAATAATAATTATTGGTTTTCCCATGAGAGCAATGATTTCCTGGAACAGGAAGATTGACGCACCGCCCGACGGATTAGTTCATTCACGAAATGGAACTTGTAAGCGACAACTATTTTTCCAGTAGTCGGCTAGGTCGAATAGAGTATGAGGTTCCACAAATAAATAACACTTCGGATATAGTACAATTACAATATTTTATATATCTTTGACGACGGTTTGGTGGTAACAGGTGAATACTACATATTGTACATTGAGTAGGCAATAGTCGTATCCTAATATTCATTAGTAGTATATCGACGACGATGGCGACAATAGGTGATAGTGAGGATGACAATGAGGATGGTATTAATTAACTAGTAATGTTTAATTGTTTATGAAGGTGAGAATGACAATAATCAGTAGCGCTCGCTCTTTTAATATTATTAACAATAAATTCTCGTGGCTCGTCGTCATCATCGTCTTCACAGTAGCGCTTGATAACATACTGATAATTGCTGCTTTTTGGATTCGTTATCCTTATAATTAAGTATAGTGACGCTCTGTCAAAGGAATGATTACTCGTCTTCGCTTCCTCTCAAGAAATTCGGTTTCTCCTCCAATTTCGAGGGCGAGCTCGTGATTAAATTATTAGACTTCAATTAGGCAATTTGCAACGTCCTCCGGAAAACAAAATCCGAATCTTAACAATAATCTTATGAGACCACATAGTTACTAAAAGATAATACAATTTGAAAGGCGATTATATGATCTTTATAAGATCATATCGTGAAAAGCTACAAATCTATAAACAAATCGAACAATTTCCTGGCAATAAAATTCGATAAATTTTAAAACCTAATCCCTTTGTGCGATCGGTTTTACATAATTCTCATCGACGAATCAATCGTCGATCTATCAGCTCAATTCCTAAATAATATGCGCTATCGTTTGTACTTGAACGAATATATGACACTGACTTGGCAAATTATAGTCAACTGTGTTGAATAATTAAGAAACATCGCAATCCGAAGTCTTGAGACGATATGTTTTCATATTTATAATAGGATTTAATCGAAAGCTATCAGGTGATCAACAGTCGACGACCACGAAATTCTTAATACCCGAACGACTCTTTCCTTGATAAGATGGAAGGTCGTCTGCAAAATACTTGTCAATACTAAAAATCAGCAATTAATTCAACATTCTCTGTTAAGGTTGGGATAGCTGATAGAAAATGCCGCTCTTGAGCTTTTCGAAATGACAAATCCTCTTGCTCTGAACTACATCAGCGATCAGTAATCAGATCCGACTAATTGGTAATCATACCGATCGCAAATGATTGTTGAAATAAATTCCGGTTCAAGGATGATAAAAGCAACAGTGTCGTGACTCGGTGTAAATAAAAATCCTAACAGCGGAATAGAATCCCCTAAGAATCAATAATCGGGGGGATTTTTTGTTAAGCTCAGTTGAGAGCCGCGGCACTGGGTAATAGGGCGGATTAGAAAAAAAATGATATCTTCGAATTCGCAAGTGGTTCAAAAGTTGAAGTTTAGTACTCGGATATGCCAAAAAAATTTACAGATAGATAATAACATATATTTTGTTCACGCATCGGAGACGGAGGTCGGAATAATGAATAATAACAAATTTTCTTCTGACTTATCAACAAAATCAATTTTTGGATGAGAGATAAGGGTATTTCAAACTAGTATGCACAACTATAATTATCGTCCGGAAACTATGCATCAATAAAAAAAATATACATCGTCAATTCTTATCCGTCGGCAATGAAAAAATTCTTTCACATTATGAATTGTCATCAAATTCAAAGAAATTACATAAAATCATGATTTTTAACTGTTTGAAACTCCTTTTCGTTCAATTGTGGAGCAAAAAAATTAATTTTCAGCAAGAAAATGGTTTTTGAACAAGAAACGTATTTTTCGAGAAAACAGAAAAAAAATTCAATCTTAAAGTTGCATCTGCAACCAGACACTTGAAGTTTCAAACAAAGGAGACGATTCTTGTGAAAAGCAGTTTGACTTTCAACAGCAACCAGGGAGGATGGATTTTTGATCCAAAGATGCGAATTCAAAACAAAATGATTAACAATCAAGAAAAATGAATTTTTGACCAACAGTTGAATTAAAAAGAAAAATTCTGAACCGGGAAGTTGCTTTTGCAACCAAATAGTTTTCTTCGATAAGACACCATGAGAGATATATTTTAAATCTAAGAAGACAAACTTTCAACAGAAGAATTAATTCTCCATACCATAATATCAAATGTTCCGTGAAGCAGTTGGATTTTTAGCTTAGAAACTAAACTTTTTGGTTGTATGTTGGTCTTTTTTATTTCAGAATTTATCTTTATTGGTCTTTTGAAAAATGTATTTCCTCCATCAGGAAATATAATAATTTGGTTAAAGATCCAACTCTGTTTGGTTAAGTTTGAATTTTTGTTTCGGAGTTTAAACTTCTGTGTTTGGAAATTCGACTATATGGTTGAAAATTCATCAAAGTAGGTTAAAAAAATCGTCTTTCCAATTTAAAAAACGAACTGTTCTTCTTCTCTGTTATTTGTGAGGAATTCCAAATTTTCAAGTTGAAAATTCAACAGTCTTGTGAAATATTTGTCTTCTGATTACACAGGTCTGCAAGTTTTGGTTGTAAAAAAGTGAGGGATTTTTTTCAAAGTAATTTTTTCCGTAGAATCCGAATCCGTGCTCAGAATATGTCAACCACGTCAGGATTTTGAGAAATTTGAGGTTATATACTCGTAAAATGAGTTTTGGCTACATTTGAGGTTATGTACTGGGCGCGCGAAATTTTTTTTCGGTCTTGTTCCAAAACATTATCTAGTACTACTCTTTCCCTTCGAAATGAGCTATTGAATAATCGCCAGCGATTTTTTTAACAAAGATACAGCCATTTTCACTTTTGACTTTGGAGCATATCACTTTGCACTTATCTTGGTAATAAAGATGTCGATTTTCTAACTGTAAGTCCTCAATCAAAGGCCATCAAGACCTCCAGGTACAAATTTCTAAGAGAAATTTCCGAGTACAAAATGGTATGCTCCAAAGAGTCAAAGTGAATGATCATACGGTTGTGCAGATGAAAATCGGTACTGTAAATGGCTGCATCTTTGTAAAAAAAATCGCTGGTGACTGTTCAATAGATTTTTTTGAAGGGCAAGAGTAGTACTAAATAATCAAGTTCTGAAACAAGACCAGAAAATTTCACGCGCCCATTGCATAACCTCAAATGTAGCGGAAACCCCCATTTTCCGAATACATAACCTCAAATATCTAAAAATTCTGACGTGATGGACATATTCTGAGCTCGGATTCGGATTCTACGGAAAAAAATGATTCCGAATAAGACCTCCGATGTCAATGTAACTGTTAGGTTAACAATTTTCTTCGGATTCAAATATTTTATACAAATTATCTTTTTTCATAATAATATACTTTTCCGGGTTCAAAAACCAACCGTTTCTAAAAAAAAAATACAATTCAGCTTAAAGAATCCACTTCTTTCATGAAAATTCGTCTCTTTGAGTTTAAAAAGTATCTGTGTTTTTAGGAAAGTTACGTAGCTTTTTCGGTCGCAAATACAACTTGTGAGTTGAATTCTTTACCCTCTGGAAATGCATCTTTTTTTGGTTAAAAACGATATTATTTGTAGAAAACGCATCTTTTCTGGTTTGAAGTCAACGAATAGCAGTCTAAAATCATGATTTTATATATTTTCTCAAAATTTAGTTACGATTTACGGTGTAAAAATAATTCGTTCATTCCTGTGTGACATTGCAGGATATTTATATGTGGCAGTTTCAAATTTGAGGACCCTTTTCATGAAAAGAAAATTACTGACATTAAAATTATAATTCTGCTCCTGATTTGTTGAAAAGTCTAATGATACGCTACGATGTATACGGATAATTTCATCGCTGCATAGTTTTCGGGGAATATTCATAGAGGTTAATAGTGATTTTCGTAACCTTTGTCATCTATCACAAAATAATTTCATTTCAAAATAATAGTAGATTCGCTATTTATTATACCTAATTTGAATCTTTATCGCCACTCTGCAAACATATGATTTTAGTCTTATCTGTACAACTTTTTGTGAGAACATCGGAGCACGAAACTACAACTTTTTGACGACTTCCGAATTTGAAATAAGGATGAAATATCTTTTCACTACGCCCTACTAGGGAAGTTTGAAAATCGAAGGGATGGTGGTCAGTCGTCAACTGTAGAAGTACAGCGAGGAGGGAGTATTTATATTTAATTTTAGGTATATTTATATATAATATGTATATAAATTTTCTCGTGTTGAATCGCGTATGCTAGACAACATTGCGATCTACATTTGCAGGACACGCGATAGCGAAACGGCAACCTGCACTGGGACTAGAATCTCAAAGGGGAATTCGGCGCCTTCTAAATTTTTTTTAAATTTTATAGTACTTTTCAAGCTTTTATCGTCTCGCAGTCGCCGCGATCTTGTCGAAACATCGCTCTCCCATGTACTAAGTACCACACAGTACTAAGTGCCACACACAAAACTTACGGCGTGCTAAACACACATCAACTTATGTCTTATACAATAGGTAGTTCGACACGCAGTCCTTTTTATTATGCTAGCAAACCTTCTTCCCCTCATTTTATTTATTATTTTGCCTCTTCTTCGATTCGATCACTTAATTCCTACGGTGCTTCGTCGTGTCACTTAAATTAGATTATGGCTAAACAATCTCGGCGTTACACTTTGGAAAAAAAAGGAATTTTCTTGGTTCAAATCCGAATCAGGACTTGCATTTGGATGTTTTTCATGAGAGGCTAATCAAATTCTAGAGAGAATTCCAGCTCTCTTTAGATTCAAAATTCGATTACCCTCACGAAACCGATCAGCTTTCTAGAAGAAATATCCTAATTAGTATTCTAAATTCTGATCTGAACGAAAAAAGTTCCCTTTTTTCCAATGCGCGTTAGCAAAACTGCGAAATCGTGGTCGAATTTCAGGCCTTGTAAGAAAGTTACTAAGGAAATGGTCGTTTTTATAAAAATAGAGGAGTCCAATCGTATTCGAGATTTTTTAAAAGAAATTATTGCAATTGGAGGTTTCCAAAATTGAAGATTCTCACTGATGGAACCCTCCAATTGCCAAGCCTGAAATTTCGCAGCGACTGAGTTTCGCACAATAGTAGACCTTAGGCGATAATGTTCGGAAGCAAAAATTTCGATTTTCAAGCTGAAGAAAAACTTCAATTTCGTACAAACATTCATTAAATCCATGAAGCTTTCTAAGTTCTACAGCTTGCAAGTCGACTATTTCAGTAGTCATGTAGAAAATTCTATATCAGGAATCGATTGCTTATTTCTAAGTATTTCGTTCAGACTGAATCTATTTCACTCTTAGA
Organism: Neuroterus valhalla; assembly: GCA_011762715.2. NCBI lineage: Eukaryota > Metazoa > Arthropoda > Insecta > Hymenoptera > Cynipidae > Neuroterus > Neuroterus valhalla. Next base: position 640,585 of record WSXT02000030.1, read on the forward strand.
ATTAATTGAAATTCCTACAACTTGTTTGTTAATCAAGTAATCAGACTTTGCAATTGTATTGCTTTCGATTGTGTGAATAATAATATTTCAATAAGACGGCAATCGATTCCAAACGAAATGGAAATGGCAGACGTTCTTGAGAGCTCGCCGCAGGAAGCACAGATTAATTCAACAGGCCGACAGAATTTATGCTCAAAAACCGGACGAGGTGACCCCAATGGATCTTTGTGTTCTAAAAAGGGATTCGTTGTCCAAATGTTTTCGATACAACAGGATTTGAGGATACCTTGAACGAAAAGTTCAGAAATTACCATTTTCGTTTTTTTTTTTTATTTTTGAATCCTTCAATTTGAATTTATCTAGAATTCATTCCCAATTCTTCTTAATTCATTTAATTTTTCGTTATCACTTAGATTTTAGTGAAATGAATGATATCTTTTGGAGTTTAAAAAGTATTTTCAATTCAATAAAAATTTTTCCTGAATTCTTATAACCTAAAATCTCTCAATTTTCCTGGATTCACTTCAATTATACTGAAATCATTATGAATTCACTCAAATCGAGTTAGAAGAATCCTCTTGATTTTTTTTTAATTCACCCTGACTCCTTTCTATAATTTACAATTATTCTTATGAATTTACTCGAATTTTACTAGAATCAATGGGAAACTTTAAATTTCTGAAATTGATTCCAATCCATTTGGGATTTTCAGGGTGGCGATTCGGCGGACGATTTCAAATTCCCGGTCCTTCATGGCCAAGTTTTTCAATTTCCCGGGTCAACTGGATTTTGAAAAAAATACTTTAACTTTTAACAAAGAAATATCATTTTTTTTGACAAAAATTGGAATAGTTAAACTCATAATTAAGAAAAATCAATTCACAATAACAAAAAAAACGGATTTACAACTTTAAGTTCATTTTTCAATCAAGATTATTTTTTAAACATAAAGAATCATTTTTTAAGGGAGAATATTATGATCTTTCAACGAAATAGTTGAATTTCGAACTCAAAAAATAATTATTTGTAACGAAAAATGGAACAGTAAAATTTTTAGTTCGAAAGAACAATTTCAAATTAGGAAAAAGAGTTTCATACTAAAACGAAGAATTTTCAACTGAAGGACTTGAGTTTTAATAACATAAATTAACTTTTACTGGAGAAGATAAATTGTCAACGAAAATTTGAATACTCAAGTTTTGAAATGGAAAAATATTAATGTGTTACCGAACAAATAAATTTTTAACTGGAACTATCGAATTTCCAATAAGAATAAGGTAAATTTTCAGTTAATAAAATTACTTATAACAAAGAAACTACCCTTCAACAAAAAAACTAACTGTCAAATAAATTTTTACATTTCTCCACAAAATGATGAAGAATCGAATGAAATTGTAAATATTCAACTGGAGTAGTTGAATTTTTAACCAGAAAGACTAATTTTCAACTGAAATGATGAACATCCAACTAGGATAGTTCAATTTTTGAGAAAAAAATAAATTTTCAACCAAAAATAAAATTTTTTAACAAAATGGTTGAAATTTGGACTCTAAAAATAATTGAATTTTCAATTTAAAAGAACAAATTGTCGAATTTTGAACTAGAAAAGATCAATTTTTGGTTGAAGAAATTGGTTTTCAACCAAGCTGGTGAATTTTCAGGTTTAATGATAAATCTTCTAATAAATAGATGTATTTCAAGCAAGAAGATGCATTTTTGGCCACAACACAAATTTCTACAAATAATCATCCACGGAATACTTGAATTTTCATCAAAAAAAGATGGATTGATTTCTAACAAAGTGGTTACAAAAAAGGATGAATTTTTAATAAAGAATGTAAACAAGTTTTTATCATAATTCAGAAATATTTCTTCTTCATAGTACTACTTCTACTCTCAACATTGTTTGAAGAACTTTCTTTATTTAAAATGAAGAAGAGGTAAAATTGGGACGAATTTTGAATTGGAGGAACGATTTTTCCAATTCTTCCCTTCTTAATCCAAATTATAATTAATTTAAAAAGTTCCCATTCCATGTCGAAAAATTCTCTGTTCCAAGTGAAATAATATTTCTTTACTGAAACTTCCTGCCCTAAAACAAAAACTATAAATATCTTGTTAAATTCCTTGTTCCAAGTCAGATAGATGAGGGAAATTTGCAGAACTTTTTTATTATTATGAAAAAAATGAAAACTCTCCCTCTCATGAAGTATAGACGTATTTAAATCTTTTGAGAATCAGATAAAAGGAACGTTACATTCTTTAAATCAATTGATAAGATATCTTTTTGGTTCATAAAAAGAAAGCAATCATTTCTCGTATTTTTTCGTTAAAATTTTAAATAGTTAAGGTTGAGTCAAATAAATTCCCGGTTCTTCAATTGAATTTTTGGTCATTTTCCGGGTTTTTCCAGGTCAATAAAATTTCCGGTCTTTCCCGGTTTCCGATCAAGTCACCACCCAGATTTTAGACTTACTGAAATCAATGGAATATTCGGAATTCCCCAAATCATTTTCCATTCATTTGGAATTAACCAAGAATTCTTTTGAAATTACTCAATCTATTCTAAATTCACTCTAATTTCACTGAAATCGATAGAATATTGCAGATTTTCGAAATTGTTTTTAATTTATTCCTATCCACTCAGAATTCTTCTGAACGATTATCAATGAAACCTAAATTCGTCTGAATTCACTTCAATTCCTTCACATCGACTCCAGTTTGAGTGAAATAGATGGAATATTTCGTATGTTCAAACTGTTTCTAATCTATTTGAAATTCAGCCTAATTTCTTTTGAATTCCCAGTATCGTGAATCTTGCTTTGCGGCAAAAAGGAATTAAAGCAGGTGTAAAATCGTTCGAAGTAATTTAATCTTCAAATATTCAACTTGCCTGAATTCATCGAACAAGTTTCGGTAGAGCCAATTCGTGTGTATGCGCCATCACAAATTGATTTTAGTGTAAGCCGATTCTGTTTAATTTACCCTATTTATTTCCGAAATTCGAAAATGTCAATTCGCCGCTATTCACCCCAATTACTTATGTCATACTGGGTTGACATTATTTCTTCTAAATTGATGAACTAAAGACGAAAAAAATGAGTACAGATTCCTTGGAAGAAATCAAAATTCTATAAAATCATCTCGTTCAGTCTTTGAGCACAAAGAAGAGGAGATTTTTGGTCGGCCTGTGTTATATACTTAATTTATTTAATATTCTCGAATCTCGACCAACACAAGTTGTGACTCGAGGCTTCTTGCGGCAAGTTTACAGTTATACTTCAAATTGTATAATAATAATGATAATAATAATAATAAATCTTGCGACTCGGCATAATATATTTAATATAATATTTAGGTTTATATTTACACAGTCTTATAAAGCAAAATTTACAAACATCACAACGCACGGTAAGATCGAACGAGTATATCATCTCCTCGAACGTAACTCGGGACGTAGGCAGACTTTGATGATTTCGGCTAGAAGACAGGCATTGAGCCCTCATCGATATCTACTCGCAGAAACGCGCTGTTTTATGGCGAGTGAGAAGATGGCAGAAATGTTATAATAATTCTAGGAACTAAAAACTAAATAGGTAATACTGTGATGAGCTGCGGAGATTCGAGGGAGCTAACGATTAGACTCGTTTAAAACGTTCCTAACATTTTTTAACGTTTTTAACATTGATTTTCCATCTTTTTAACGTTTTGATCGTTTTTACACGAGCTTTAGGAGCCGCGAAGGATTCATGACGTGAGATACGCAGCTTGAGATAGGCAGCGTTGATTTTGGACCAGATTTCCACTTTACCGACTTCGAGACCCTTCCAGTTTCCACAGCTTAAGTGGTTCATGTCCGTGTTAAACTTCAAGGTTTTTCTCGAAAAGTTAACACCCCGACAGCGCCATTAGGAACGTTATAAAAAACCAAACACGGACATGAACCACTTAGGCTGTCAAACAGACAGAGTCGGTACTGTAGAAATTTGTACCCAGAACCTACCCTGCCTATCGACTACCTTGCAATTAGTATTTACACTCAATATTCCTCGATAACAATTACCTTTTATAATTCGAGATTTTCTTTCTCTGCGATGACTACAACCGGTTCGACATGTGATAACGTGTGAAACGGGATAAAACAAAACAAACAAAAAAACATTTTTCGTGCATAATTTGTAGGACTGCACGGTAAACGATTGATAGGAAGTTCATTGAACGTAAGTGATGTGAGTTTGAAGAACAGGTACTTGGTGTAATGATATTTTCTAAAGCTCTATTCATGCTCAGGAAAAACCTCGAGAGGTACTTGAAAAAAATGGAAATATTGTTAAAATAGTAGGTGAATTTTAGAATGACTAAGAGTTTGGATCAAATAACCACTTATTTATTCGCGAAAATCGTATAAAATCACAGTTGGAAGAGTAGTTCTAACAATGGAGATACTCACTTTAATGGTTTTATAACAAAAATAAATATTTTTTAAGTCCAATCCATGATCGAATTTTGACACAAGAAAATGCGTTTTTCATTTTTCCCAATCATTTCTGATATCATTCTACATCATATATAAAAATTTCATTAACTTAGTAAAATAAAAGAGATGTCTGGAACATTATAAAGTGTCCAATTTATTTTTTACTTACACATTGTACTAAGTAATTTGGTATTATTTCATCTCCTCTAAAATTATAGTGCAATATAGACAACTCATAATACGAGAAAGTTTGAGCTCCCACTCAAGCAAACTTTTTTGGAGTTGCACTGGCACACTTCTATAGAAATAAAAAAATAGACAGAAATTTTTCTCTCAATTTGAAGCTTCAGCTTTAAAAAGAATAAAATTTGAAGTACCTTATACTTCTATATATTCTAATAATTCTAACATTCATTTGATTTTACTCAAAATAGACTTTCAATCAAAATATTTTGTGTAATATTCTGAATATAACTATAAAAGATGAACTTCTATTGTAGAAAGTAGTAACATTAAAAATGCTAGTGAGAAGAATAAAAATTATTTCGAAATATGTCAACAAATCACAAATAAAATGTTATAAAACTTACTCTTCCCTACTTTGACGACATTTGCAACTTTTTTATGTTGTTTTTACTTCAAAATTTTTGAGTTTCACATAAATTTAAGTATTTTGCCTGCAAAACTTCTCAACAGATAAAAAATCTAGATTTCTTCTGTTTCCAATTACTTTAGGATTAATTCCCTCCAATAAATCTTTTCACATAACCTTAAAGATATTCAAATTATATTCCATACTCTCTTTAAAAATAATTTAAGTTTTGAACGTAGAAATCTATAGAATCAAATATTTTTATCTGTTCCACAAACAAAAATAGATTAATACTGTATTTGTAAGTAGAAAAATAGAACATTTTCGACTGCTCTAGATCAAATTTTTCGACTTTTTTAATTCTTAGATTATATATTTCCCTCAGATATTTTAGAATTCTGTAATAATGTACAACATTTTATAAAAAATATTAAAAATAATAATTGAGTATGCATTTTTGGGCTTGAATAAAAATTGAGAGAAAATAATAATACAGGCCTTTAAAAATTCATACAAAAGAAACATTTCGAGGTCTTTCCTTTGCACAAATCAAGCATGAAAACTATGATTGTGTTTCCACGAATTTCCAAACACCATAATTGCAAATTATCGATAATTATTAGCATATTTCTATTTTAAATAATAAATTACTATTCCAAATAACTACAAATCCACAAGTTATTTGCAAATATGGAATTTAATTCTGCATGGAACACTGATTATGATCAGAATTTATACCAATTTCGATTCGGAGAAATCGAAACCAGAAATGGTCAGGGCAACTATTCCTTTCGATTTCTAAAACTATTTTCATGATGATATTTAGTTGCTACTCAAATAGTCACAATACAGATCTATTTCCTGCGAGACGATTTCACGTCCTTTGCGGTTGAGGTTCTACAAACCCGGAATGATCATTTTATAATTAATCTCGAATGGATGATTTACCCGAATTCAAATGGATGATTTAAACTTACAAGATTTCATCTCAAATGAGAACCGCGAAATGATTGTTTTCGAAATCGTTGTTACGTCCGCTGATCTTTTCACCCCACCAGTCACGAAGAGCCAGTTTTTAAGGTCGATTATTTACGCGTTATTTTATGCGCTGCTAGGAAGCTGACTAGAATAAAATCTACGATACGTTCGAATCTCCCTGCTTGATTTGCTTCACGCAGGAAAAAAAATCGTAGATAGCAACAAAACTTGCGTTATGCACTTTCGCGTGCAGCAAAACGTCAGGGAATCCGACTTTCGCGTCTATTGCTTATTTATCAAGCTTTCCGATCAGCCGCGACTCGTTTTCAATTACGATCTTATCGAGGAATCAGTCCTTAAAAACATGCGACTTTGTGGACAAAACAAATTTCGGAGAAACGAAAGTGTTGAAAATTAATCACGTAGAAGAGAAAACTGAAAATCTTATTTTCAATGTTCTATTCTAGGTTCATAGTTAGATCTGAATGTAACTACAAACTATTCAAAATATAAAACATTTTCCTGTTTAGCTAGATATTGAAAGCAAAGGGAAGGCTTTTATTGTCATTAAAAGGTTTTGTACTATTTGAACTCTCTCTTCCATCCTAGACTTTTATCAAGAAAGTGTTTTTATTACAGTGCTTCTCAAAGACTCAATGTTTCCACCTACACAGCTACTGTAGTAGAAATTCTTTTCCGAATTTCGGGAACCATTCAAGAGATTGAAACTGATTCCGAAATTGGAAAATAACTATTACAGTCGGATGGAAATTAAAAACAGTTTCGATAATAGCATCCACGTATCAAAAACAATATCTATAATCTAGGGATTCCCCGCAGCTTGAATGTTCCTCAACATGAGCGCCAACTACAATGGGGTTGTTTTCAGCCGTTAAGGGCGCTGTCAATCACAAGTACCTTTCGCCCGCGAATTTTGAAACTAACAAATTACCTTGTATTATCGTTTACATGCAATCATATTTCAAGGTGAAATTCTCAAAATAATACTTGCTAAATTTATTAATTCGAAAATTCGCGAAAAAATGGTAGTTCTTGAGATCAGCAGCGCCCTTCACGACAAACAACTACCTCACTCTAGTACCTTACAACGGGGATTCCTCAGATAATGAATTGTCAATCGGACGCTTAAGATAAGGCTTCAAATTTGAATTCTTAATTGAAATTTGACAACGAGTTTGAATAGATCGATTTTGAAGGACTGATGCTCGTGAAAATGATCAGCCGGTTTCAGCGGCTTATGACGAGTCGCGGAAAATCGGAAAAGTCAACGCGTCTACGAGCTATGATCACCTGAGCGATCAAAAGCCCTTTTTCAGGCATTCGATTCCTTCAGGTTGTCAAAGTACTGCATGATCTGATTGTAATCCATGCCTAGATTGAGATCATCCATGGAGACGGATTCCTCCTGTTCGTGATTGGAGGAACAAGAGGAGGATGAAGAGGATGACGAAAACATGGGGTTGCCAACAACGGTTGCCCTCTTTACCTCCCTCGACTTCGCATTCTTAACCCGCTTTTCATCATTATTTCTAAGCTCAACAAAAGCGAGCTCATTATCTTTCGAATTCCCTGTCGAATTTTTCGAACGGTGGACCTTAGCATGGTGTTTATCGTAATGTTTGTCATGATGCTTTTCATTTTTATCATGTTTTTCATGTTTATCGTGCTTTTCATGATGTTTATCGTGCTTTTCATGATGTTTATCGTGCTTTTCATGATGTTTATC
>WSXT02000030.1:648478-680547 GCA_011762715.2 Neuroterus valhalla
TTTTCATGTTTATCGTGCTTTTCATGATGTTTATCGTGCTTTTCATGATGTTTATCGTGCTTTTCATGATGTTTATCATGATGTTTATCATGATGTCGATAATTACCGTTGTGACTCGCGCTCGCTGTTCTGTGATGCCGTTTTCTTGGAGTGTCCGGAAGTCGAACTAGAACTCCCGTGTTTCTGTGAGGAGGAACTGGTGGCTTGTAGTCATCATTTCCGTTTGCATCATCTGTTGATGATGTTGGCAAGACACCATGAGGTGGAAGAGGCGGCGGAGCATCTTCGTTACTATGAAAAAGAATTTATGTTTATTCAGAAATCAATTAGAAGAATTCAGCTTAAGGGCGCTGGAATCCGAACCCAGGACCTTCCGTCTTCCGGATGAGGGATCTATCAGTTAGAACCCTCCATAGCATCGTTGGTGAACACTCTTCTGACAAACAGAAGGTCTCAGATTGGAATCACAACAGAGTAAATAAGTAATAGTATATTATATGTCGAGTGGCGAATTGCTGAGATTACTGACGAGTGTGGTCAGTGGTCTCTGCCAATTGCCACTCGCCATGTACGATATTTTTCATAAAAAGTGCATCGAAAACTTGGCTTTCGACGACTCTTGACTGATAGCGAAATGAGAAAAATTAGAGTTCTGAGGTTATGGTTGACAACATGTGAGAATCACATATATAATTACGTTGATGGATTGGCATTATTGACGCCTATACACGCGCGACTCAGTGATGCCAAAACAGAAACACTTTCGAATTTCTTCTGCTTGCACAGCTCATTTACTTTCGCCGCTCCAGCTGATTTCTTTTCGCCAATAGTGGCGAATAGAAATCTCGGCAGTAATCCGACATATTCGCATTGCTCAAGAGGCAGCGAAAGTCAAATTTTCGTTGCATGTATAATGAAATAGTATATCATATGGCGAGTGGCGAATGGCTGAGATCACTGACGAGTGTAGAGTTGCTGGCCCGAGCGAAGCGAGGGCAGCACCACACGATTCAGTGGTTTCCGCCATTCACCATGTACAATATTTTTCATAAAAAGTGCATCGAAAACTCGGCTTTCGACGACTCTTAACTGATAGCGGAATGAGAAAAATTAGAGTTTTGAGGTTATGGTTGACAACATGTGACAATTACATATATAATTACGTTAATGGGTTAGCATTATTGACGCCTATTACGCGCGCGACTCAGTGATGCCAAAACAGAAACACTCTCAAATTTCTTCTGCTTGCACAGCTCATTTACTTTCGCCGTTCCAGCTGATTTCTATTCGCCACTAGTGACGAATAGAAATCTCGGCAGTAATCCGACACATTCGCATCGCTCAAGAGGCGGCGAAAGTCGAATTTTCGTTACACGTATTACGAACAAATATCTTCTGAAAATTGAATTTTTCTGAAATTTAATTTGGTTAGAGAGATTGGTCTGGTAGATTTCTGGTTTGCAGAAGGTGAAAGGGAATCTTTTGTTTGAAGTTAACAAAATTTATGAATGAGAATCTTACATAAAAACTGTATGAACTACGTTACTTTATCAGTTACCTAATAATGAATTGTAACAAAGTTTGCGACGGATCATATTTGGTGAATACTTTTTCATTCGCAAATGTAACTGTTCTATTCTTGATTAGAAATTCAATTTTTTTGGTTGAAAGTTCAACGATTTGAATGTTTAACTCTTTAGTTGAAAATTAATGTTTTTGATGAAGACTTTTAATTAAAAAAGGAACTTCATCTCTGTGGTTTAAAATTAAGTTTTTTTTTTTAATTAATGGATTGGTTGATGATTCGCCTTTTTAGATGGAAAATAATCTTCGTGGCAAAAATATCATATTTCCGGTTGGAAATTCAATTATTTGGTTGAGTAAATAACTTCATCTCTGTGGTGAAATGTTGGATTTCTTTTTTTTCTGTTCGACAAATGATAATTTCAACAAAAAGATCGATTTATATGTATCATTTTAAGTTGAGAATTGATATTTTCAATTGGAAATTAATGTTTTTTAGTTCAAAATTTTTTTCGGCTGAATTGGACTGTCAATCTTATTTGGTTAAAACATCAACTTTTACATTTTTCGAAGAGAATTCGCCATTTTTGGTTTGAAAATGAACTACAGTGTTTTGGTTGAACTCATGTGTGGAACATTCTTTTTTTTGGTTGAAGATTCTTCAGGGTGTCGATTCGAAGGACGATTTCCCGGGAAAGATAAATATTTAACTAAAGCACCTAAATTTCTAACCAAGAAGGTGAATTTTTAAAAAGGATTAATTATTTTCAAATAGAAAGAATCATCTTTTAAGAAAAAATAGAATGTTTAAACGAAATAATTGAATTTCGAACTCAAAAAATTATTATTTGCAACGAAAAATGGAACAGTAACATTTTGAGTTCAAAAAAACAATTTCAAAACAAGCAAAAGAGTTTTATACTTGAACGAAGAATCTTCAATAGAAAGAGTTGGGTTTTAATAACATAAATTAACTTTTACTGAAAAAAATTAATTGTCAACGAAAATTTGAATACTTAGAGTTTGAAATGAAAAAATATAGACGTTTAACTAAACAAATGAATTTTTAACTGAAACTATGAAATTTAAATAGGAATGAGTTAAATTTTCAGTTAAAAAAAATTACGCACGACAAAAAAAATAGTTTCCGACAAAGAAAAAATGACTTCCAACAAAAAAAAAAAAAACAAATTGTCGGAAAATTATTAACAGTTTTACACAAGATGATGAAGAATCAAATAAAATTGTAAATATATAACTGAAGTAGTTTAAATTTTGAACAGAAAGACTAATTTTCAACTGAAATGATGAACATCCAACTAGTATAGTTCAATTTTTGGAAAAACTTAATTTTCAACCATAAAATGAAATTTTTTAACAAAATGGTTGAAATTTGAACTATAAAAATAAAAATTTTCAAACAAAAATGGAATAGTTCAATTTTTGGTCGAATTCTGAACTAGAAAAGATCAATTTTCCACTAAAATGAAACAGTTAAATTTCCAGTTTATGTGATTGATTTTCAACCAAGCCAAATTCAAAAATCAATGTTCAACTAAATACTTGAATTTTCACCAAAAAATATTAATTGATTTTCGACAAAGTGGTTACAATTTCAACCAGAGGTAAATTTTGAATCAAACTACTGCAACTATAATATAAAAATTTAACTCTCAACAAACAAGTTTAAACTTCAAACAAGTTGTTGATTTTACAACTAAAAATGATGAATTTGCAATGAAAAATGTGAACAAGTTTTCTTTCATTATTAAGAAATATTTCTTCTTCGGAATACTACTTCTACTCTGAAGATTGCTTGAAGTACTTTCTTTATATAAAATTAGGAAGAGGGAAAATTGTGACGGATTCTGAATTGGAGGAATGATTTTTTTGAATTCCCCTCTTCTGAATCCAAATTCTAATCATTTTTAAAAGTTCCCGTTCCGTGTGAGAAAATTCCTTGTTCCAAATGAAATAATATTTCTTTACTGAAACTTCCTGCTCTAAAACATAAACTATAATTATTTTCTTAAATTCTTTGTCCCAAGTCAGATAAATGAGGGAAATCAAATGACACATGATAGATACATTTTTTCGAAAAAAATTAGATAATAAGTCTTAGTGTATGTTTGGGCTACCATCAATTCGATCATCAAATTTAAGTCAATTATAAAAATCTCACAGAGCAGCAAATTTGCAAAACGTTTTTCTTATGATGATAAAATTCTTCTTCTCCTGAAGTATAGACGTATTTGAATCCTTTCAGAATCAGATTAAAGGAACGTTACATTGTTTAAATCAAATGATAAGGTATATCTTTGATTTATAAAAAGGAAGCAATCATTTCTCGTATTTTCTCGGTAGAATTCATAATAAACGAGGCTGAGTCAAATCAATTCCCGGTTTTTTACTTCAATTCCTGGTCATTTCCCGGTTTTTGACCGGTCAATGAAATTTCCGGTTATTCCCCGGTTTCCCGGTCAAATGGCCACCCTGTTCCTCATTTGAGTTTAAAATACAACTATTTGATTGTAGAAAATTCGTAGTTTGGGTTTAAAAATTCAATGATTTGGTAGAAAATTATAAAGTTTGTTGAAAATGATATTTTTTGTTGGAAAATCATACCTTTGGGATAATAAATAAACTATTTAGTTCAAAATTTAACGACTTGAGTGAAAGTTGACCTACTTTCTTGAAAATTCATTTTTTCAAGATTCGCTTCTTCGGTCGGAAATTCAACAATTCATTTATGAGTTTACCTCCCATTTTTTTTAAAGTAATTTTTCTTATCAGAAATTTTAACTATTCCATTTTCGGTTGCAAATGTATCCTTTATGCAGGAGTTAAAAATCACACTATTTGGTACAAAATTAATTCATCAAATTGTCAACTATTCGATTGAAAATTGTTCTTTTTTTGTTAAATTCAATTTATCGGTCGGAAACATCCGTCTTCCTCAGTTAGACACTCATTTTTCTTCTAAAACATTCAACTTTATATCTCGAAAACTCAACACTTTGGTTGAACATTTATCTTTTTGAGCAGAAAATTAGTCATCCTTGTTGAAAATTCGTCAGTTAGGTTGAGGACTGAACTATTTCATTATAGATTCGTTTTGTTGCGTCAAATCGAACAAGTTAGAAATTTGCTCTTCTTTTATAGCTATAAAATCATTTTTCAACTTACTTTCAGAGAGCTGTTGTTAAAGTAAATAATAAGGATTGATATTCAATTTTTGGTTAGGATTTCATGTCTTTTATTTGAGAATTCAAATATTCTGATCAAATTTTATTCATTGAAATTCCGTCTTTTGGTGGAAAATTAAACTTCTTGTTTAAAAGTATTTCGTTAAAAGTAAAAGTTTATATTTTGAAAATATAATATAGAAATTCAAATTTTCTATTAACTTATAATAATTATAATATAAATAAATTAATTCAAAATATATATTAATATATAATTAAAATCCAACAATTTTGTTTAAGTCATCTGGTTTGGCCGAAAATTCACTTTTTTGTTAGAAAAAAAAACTCTAATTGAAAGATCAAATTATTCGTTTAATTCGTTTTTTTGGCCAAAAAATTCAACAATTTACTGGAGAATGCAAATGTTCCTGGTTGATGGAAAATTTAAATGTTCTTGGTTGAATTTTGATCTTCTCCGTTCAAAATTCGACTATTGTGTTGTAAATGCATCTTTGCAGATCAGGAATTCTAATATGTTTTTGAAAATCCATCTTTTTGATTAAGAATTGAACTCATGTAATACAGATTCATTCTTTCCATTGAGTTCAACTAGTTGGAAAATAGTTTTTTTTAATTAAAAATGAATTTTCAAACTTACTACTTGTCAGTTGTTGTAAGATAAGCAAATGATGATAAATATGATATAAACAATAAAAAATATAAATATATCAAAAATGATACAAAATTCAGATATTTCATTAAAATTCTTTTATTTTTCCGTAAAATCGTCTATTGTGAAAAAAATTAATTAATACGGTTGGAATTATTTTGTTGAGAGTTTAATTATTTGGTTGGATGTCCAACTGTTTTGTTGAAGTGACTCGTTTTGGTCGAAAACTCAAATTTTTTGTTGAGGATTTGTCGTTTCAGAATGGAAATTTGTTAGAGATTTTTCGAGTTGAAAATTTGTCTGCTACAAAATTCGTCTTTTTGACTAGGGAATTCAAATAATTGGTTAAAAATGCAAGTGTCTTTGGTTAGATTTTCATAATTTTTGTTTGTTGATTTGAATAATTGGTTGAGAATGCGTCTTTGTGGGTTGAAAGTTTGATTATAATTTATTCTTGGCTTTTTGTGACTCTCAAAACTAATATTAGTTTTCTGTTTTGTGGCTTTGGGGTCCGTAAATGATGAAGAAAATTCAAATCTTCTTCATTATTTACGGACCCTAAAGCCACAAAGCAGAAAATTAATATTTGATTATAATGTTGAAAATGTAACTATTTTGATGAAATCAGTTTTTCATGCAAAATAAAACTGTTTTGTTGAAAATTCGTCCCTCTCGATTAGAAATTCATCTTTCTTGTCAGGGATTGGTCTTCTTGAGTTTAAAATTCATACTTTATGAATGGTCCTCAGAAAGGACGGAGAAACTATACTCAGTAAATCCTTACTTATTTTGTGATGTCGCATTGGCCGACGGAGCCGTCGGGACGATAAGAGGTCTCGACGACTGGCAGTCGCTGGTCCTTTTGACGAAGCTCCCTGACCTTTTATCCCTCTTGCAGTACGTCGTCGTGTCAATGGGCGCTGACGGAGTTGCTCGAACAATCGAGGGTAGCTCTATGTGATTAGGATTATCAAAACTCGTGCCCAGCTCAGCAGAATCCGTAAGCGGATTATTCTCTCCGGCAAGCGGATTACTGGTTACACGAACCTTAACAAGACGATCAATAAACAGAATTAAGTATCGATTGTAATACCCTTCACAGATAATATTATTATAAATTAGATATGATAAATGAAAAAATATACGTAATTCTAAGACGAATTGGAGAAATACTAATTATGGATAATAGAGGCCGTTCAAAAACTACGTCACACTTCCAGGAGGTAGGGGGTTTACAGGTTTTGTGACGGTTTGTGACGTAGGAAGGGTTCATTCAGAATTCGACATCACACTTTGGAAATGAAAATGTAAATAACAAATCTTCGAAATTCTTGAAAGAATGGAAATTAATGGTTTTATTTTGCAAGTAATGTATCAAATTCCCCATTGTTAGCTGTTTCAGAGAGTTCCTCTTTTTCTCCTTTTTTGTTGAACTAAATAAATTCTAGAAATTTCATCATCTCTACAATATTTAAGGTAGTCAAAAGATCTCAGAAATTATTTTAAGACTTCATAAGACTATGTGTAAAAGAAGGGATTCAAAAACTCATAGAAGATTCAAAGCGATTTTGGAAGACTTCATCGGATTTTGTGGAATTACACAAAATTCCATTGGAGTTTGAAGATTACATCATTCTTCACCTACAATTTTTTTGAATGTCTTAAAAGATGAAAATCAGTCATTTTATTCTGCGAATAACCGATCTGAATACAGACTTTACGCTTTTTCCTCTATACACCTCTTCCCTTATTTTACCCTGTTTTCAAGAAAGTTCCCTTTCTCTTCGTTTTTAGCTCGACTAAATGATAAGAAACCAATGAGACAATATATTTTTTGTTGAAAGTTGATTCTTTTCAATTCGATGGTAATTCAACTACTCTGTTCAAATTTTTTTTTTTTTTTTGAAAATTCATTCTGCAACTGAAAATTCTATTCTTTCCTCTACTATTTAATAGTTTCATCTCAATTTCAAGTGTTTATACTTTATAAGTTTAAGCGTTGACGATTCAACTCTTTGTTTAAAAAATCAACTAATCTTTTCCAGTTCAAAATTGAACTCTCTTGCATAAAAATTGCCACTTGGTTTGAAACTTGGTTTGAACTTGGTTGAGGATTTGTTAACCATTTAATTATTATTTGCATAAAAAACCTTAATTTTTTATTTGAAATTCGAATCTTTTATGGTTACGACATCAACTATCACTTTTTTCTTCTAGAATTAATCTTTCTGGACGAAAATTACTGTGTTCTGTTAAAGATTTTTAAATTTTCTTAGTTGAAATATCAACTATTATATTATAACAATATGGTTGAAAATTTGAGTATTTTTATGGACGTTATATTGTTTCAATAAACGATCGTCTTTTTGGATTGGAAATTTAATTGCTTCCTGAAAAATTCGTATTCTTCCCTTAAAAGTTAAACTATTTGTTTAGAAATTCTACCGTTTTTGGTAAAATTTTAATCTTATGTGTTCAGAAATTCGACCATTCGGTTAACAGTTCACCTTTGTGGGTTAAAAATGTCACTATTTGGTTGAAAATTGGGCGATTGTTTCAAAAATTATCCTCTTCTGATTGAAATTCTAACTAGTTGATTGTGAATAAAACTATCAGGCTGATGATTGGTTTTTGCTCAAAAATTTGGTTTGAAATCCACCTATGTGAGTTGAAATTCGACCATTTGGTTGTAAGTGAAACTATCTCGTTGAGAAATCATCTTTTACAAGCTGAAAAATGATCAATTCTGATTGGGGATTCAATTATCAGTTAATAAACATCCGAATGAAAAACAGTTGTTTTTGATTTCGGACCAAAATCTCTGTGATTGAAATATCAAGCTTCACTTTTTTTGTTAGAATCAATTTTGTAGTTAGATAAATTCGACAGTTTCTGATTGAAAATTTTTCAATTTTTTGAATATTATATCAACTTTCAAGTATATCCTGTTAAACATTACTCATTTTGTAAAAAATGTAACAATCTTGATGGGAATTGGAGTATTTTCTTGGGAATTAAGGTGTTACAATATACAAGCGTCTTTTTGGATTTGAAATTTAATTGCCTTCTGAGAAATTTATATTTTTGCTACAAAATTCAAAACATTTGTTCATTTGTGGACGAAATTCAATCTTTTGTGCCAAAAAATTTGACCTTTTAACGAATTGAACAATTATTTTGGAAATTTTGGTTGATGATTCATTTCTGTTCGAAAATTTGGCCATTCGGTATAAAATTTTGCTTTGTACATTAAAATTTAACTATTTGGTTTTATGTGTAATTATATTGTCAGAAAATAATCTTTCTTGGTTGTGATTTCATATTTTCTAGTCACCGCATTAACTGTTTTAGAGAACATTTTTTTGTTTTTCTAGCGTCAAAACCCAAATTTTCTATTGGAAATGCACGAATTTCCAAATTTCAAGCGCTTCATATTAAATCCAATATAATACATACATTAATCTCTTCCAAGAGAGATCCTCCCCCATTTTCGTAAAAAATCACCAAATTTTTTGTTCACAGATTATTCGAGGTTGTAATGTCTGTTTAAATATTACGTTTGCATTTGAGGCATTGGGTGCAAAAACCACATAACTCGAGTTGATTTTTTGCTGAAAAAATGTGATTTCGAGTTTATATTTATGTATAACTTGCATGAAAAGTTCAAATTTGCCTTCAAATACATTTTCAAAGATTGTCTTACTGTAATATCTCATAACTTTATACTCTAGTTATTCATGAAATTCTGAACAATGATTAAAATAACAAGGAATAGAAAGACGAAATTAAGTGGTTCTTGGTAAAAATGAGTGCTTTTGTATGATAAATAATGGTAGAGACAGTTTTAATTCAATTCAATGATGAATCTAGCTTCGTTGTTTATTCAAACTATAGTTTTTCACAATAAAATTTGTAAATAACGATTTTTTTTAGCTACAAATTGTCCTGAAAAAATAAATTGACACTGTTAAAAAACTTTTTTTTCATATAATCTTCAACTGTTTCTTAGCAACTAAAACAAAATAAAAACCACAGTTGCAAACTAAACTTTTTTAGCAAAATGCAAAAAAGTTTTCATTCGGTTATGAGAAACTTGGAAAAAACGAAGTGGAAAGTTTCTCCGAACTTTCAATTTTCCTGATTTACTGTCTGTCACATAATAGTTCCAAGAATATTCACGATTTCTTTTTCTAGGCTGACAAACTTGTTTTAATACAGCTCATTAAAAACGTGTCTTGATTCGGTTTATAAGCTGAACTTTAAAAATGGCCAAACTTCTCTTTTTGGAACTCTCGAAAACTTCTTTTTTGACCTGTTTCTTATAAAAATACTAGATTAAAAACGTTTCTTATTTCCTTTGTACACAAAGTACTAGATGCAGTTCTCTCTGTAATTGAGCCATTCATTGCAAAACTTAAAATATTCAACCTTAAAGAACAAGAAGTCTCTCTCGCCGCGGAGCGTTGATTTCCCGCCATCAGCAATATACGTTTGACTTTATTCAACAACATCGATAGTAAATATGAATCTTTGCTTCTAATATTTTGTATGCAAATTGACAAAGGATTAACTATTGTAATTATCTAGGTTTCGGCAAAAACCACTTAACTCTAGTTAAGTGGTTTTGGCACTCAACGCCTCATTTTTGACCGCACCCTGGGAGATGAGAGCTTTGTGTGACAGTCTGTGACGAAGAAGGAAAGGGAAAAAAAGTCTCCAAAATAGTTAGACATAGTTTTTGAACAGTCCTATAAAATCAAACGAAATTTTTGTAAAAATTATATTAATTCTGCAGGAGATACTAAAAAAAATAGTGTGAAGAATAAGAACCTGCTGTGGTCCACTTCCAGCTCTTTCCAATGTTGCACGACCAAGCCAGACCCAGTCGTGAGCGTTGGTAGTTGATTCCCTAGGTCTCCGATTTGCTGCCAGTTGATTCGCAGCCGCCCTGGCAGCTCCGAAAACGGGAAGTCCAGGATGCTGAGGTTCCAATGGCTGGGGCTTGAACTTACTAGCGTAGACAACACAGGAAAAGACGAAGACGACGATGGCGAAGCAGAAGGCCGCCAGGAGAACGTACATCCCAATTATCAGAGGTGTCATCCGAAGTTCACTCTGAGGTCGACTCCCCACGCCTCCGATTCCCCCTGGAGACATGCCATTAGCTATAGCCATGCGGTGCTGTCTTGCCTGCATCGTTGGTGTGTGGTCGTTTTCGTCTTTTAGTGGAAAACCTTCGCACAAAAATTAGAGACAGACAGAGAGAAAGGGGGAGAAAGCGTGCAGAGCTGAGAAGCCAGACAATCAAGCGCAGCATCTGAAGCCAGACGACCCGACAAGATCTGGATTTGATTCTATACAATTTTGATCGGAATCAATATGCATACAATTATTTCAAAAGATCCAGATCTGGTGGATACACTAAAGACTGGAGGATAAGCATTGAAGAGACCCACTCTTCCTTGAAAGAAGGAAGTATATACCTCAGGATTGACGAGACACGACACACGACATACGATACAAACAAGAAAAAAGAGCATTAGGGGTACTTACCGATCAGAATATCGTTGAGATCTGAGGAAACATCTTTCCCATTTTTCCTTTCCCGATGATGAGATCCCCCACCCAGGGTCCCTCCGTCATTCTGAACAAACTCGGGTCTATTCGGAATATCCCTCGAAGCAAAATCAACCTCGACGTTTGCGGCCGAGGTAGCCAAAGGAAGAGAAGGTGTTCCTCTAGTTGCTGTTCCTTTCGATTTTCTTCCGGAAAGTCTGCAAACATCCGCAAGGTGCAAAGTGACCTTAAGAAGATCTCCACGACCTTCTCCGACGGCAATGACCCGGGGATGATGCGAAGCTACCATTGGTGCGAAGGCCACAACTTCCGGATCGAGACTTTCAACGAGTAGGTGATAATCCGAGACTGCAATTTCTCTTAAGGGTGTTCGGGATCCATCGGCAAACTCGATGTCAATGTCTAACAAACCTTCCTGTAAAATTATTTGCATTATGCTACTGTTTTACTAGTGACTCTATGTTTAATTCAACTTTTGATGTGGGGAAAGTTTAAGTTAACCTGATACTGAGCAGTAAGTTTCCGTGTCACAGATGTTTCAGCAATATATCCATTTTCGATTGCGCTGTCTGGACTGATGGTGAGTTGGAGACCAGAGACGACTTTTACAGATAGACGAGAAACTGCAATTCGATCGTTGATAACACGAACTTCCTTCGCTCCAATCACTCTTCCTGTGATCGGCGAGAGAACTTGCACTTCTGTTCTACCAATACTTCGACCCTGAATGATTTTACCCTGTATCAAAGTCGCGATGTGGGGATCAGAAACCCGGAGCATTG
The DNA here is from genome assembly GCA_011762715.2 of Neuroterus valhalla. Classification (NCBI taxonomy): domain Eukaryota; kingdom Metazoa; phylum Arthropoda; class Insecta; order Hymenoptera; family Cynipidae; genus Neuroterus; species Neuroterus valhalla. The sequence goes on from WSXT02000030.1 coordinate 660,217, forward strand.
CGATCACCAGATCTGTGATTCGTAACCAGGTTCGGCGATTCACGAAGTAAGACACTCTTCCGGAATCGTGATCCGCTGCAAGAAACCTGAAAAAATGGAATTTTCTTTACATTGTTTATCATTTGCATTGAAAAGTTTTTATCAAGATCTGATCATCTATCATAATCTGTAATGATCAAGGGGTACATGACTCTTGCAATCATCATCGTTTCACTGGGAGCCTCATACAGTGGGCTGGAATCGAAAAAAACGCCAAAAATAAATAAACGAACTTTTTTATTTTCGACTTTCCTGAATTGTGTTCCGTACAATAGGTGTTTCTGCACCCTGTGCCATCCTGAAACCGGTTTATAACCCTCAGGTATCTACCTGAGGTCAGTCAAACCTAACCGTTTTTGAGAGAAATTCAATGCGACTTTGTGCTCCAGAATATTAAACTCCTGCAAAGTGATATATTTTCTGTTCCACACTGCCGATTTCAAAACGGTTTAATGGAGAATAATTTGAAAGATATGTAGATGACTTTGATATAAACAACTTGTTTCAAATATTATATATTGCATGTTTAGAAGAGCATTGCGTGTGTACGTTCCAAAGGTGCATGTGAATCTCATGAACTAACAAAAAGTATCAAAATAGTTATTTTCTCAGGATATTTCAGAATTCTGTACAGTGTAGAGTGTTACTTATGTTATCAAGATCCGAAATTGATAAAGACTTTCTGCGTATCCCTGCGGACCTGGCTTCGGGAATCAAAAACTTCTTGTGTCGCGTAACATACAAACATTTTTCCAGCGCATAATCATGAGCTGATGTTAGACTAGCCCTTCCCTTCACCCAGAAAACATTTTTTTTCAAATCAAAGACGAACTCAATATTATTATTATTTTCAATTACTTTATTCATTTTATTATTATTAGGATTAATCATTCTATCATTTATCATCTTATTTCATTCATTTTTGTAGTTAATGTTTCTCATTTCTGTATTATTCTGGGTTACCGAAGACAAATTTCTCTTTGTATTATTTTTAGAATTTTGTTATTTTATCAATTTGATTTATTATAATAAAATTAATTATATTATTTATTATCTTATTTTATTCATTTTTGCAGTTAATGTTTCTCTTTTCTGTTTTATTCCAGGTTATCAAAGACAAAGTTCTTATTTATTCTTTTGATTATTTCATATTTTTCATCAATAATAATAAAATTAATTTGTTCATTATTTATTTTTTCATTTTATTTATTTTTGTAATTAATTTTTCTCATTTTTGTTTTATTCCAGGTTATCAAAGACAAAATGCTTGATTATTCTTTTAATTATTTCATCATTTTATGTATGTGATTAATATAAATCAAATTAATTCTTTCATTATTTATTATTTTATTTCATTTATTTTTGTAGTTAATGTTCCTCATTTTCGTTTTTTCCAGGTTATCGAAGACGGAGTTCTTATTTATTATTTCTAATATTTTGTTATTTTATTTATTTGATTGTATGCATTTCTGGGAAGAAGTAAAAAATGGTTGAAAACTTCAATAACAATTTTAGTATGTACTTTGACTATTTTTTTTAAATTTCAAATTGTGGGGATGGACAATCCAACGTTATTTTTGACAGAATTCTTGCAAACCTGTTGGAGAATCAGAGAAACAAAAAGACGAAAAGTTTGTCACGAGAAGCCCTGCAATTGTTGCTTTCTTCTGATGGTTTCTGCGATATGTGCAATTTGAAAGAACCAATCGGATCTTCTTCTGACTTATCAGCATCCCCATCTTCTGACGACGACGATGATGATAAAAATTATGATCAGAGATATATCACACCTAAACTGTTTGTATTTCCATTGTATACCATAATAAAAATCGTATTAAATATCTATTTTTTTCGAGATCATCTCAAATTTTCCCTTCACCCTAAGCAATCTATGCTCACTTCTCTAAATTCTTATTTAAAATTTTGGATCAACAAGTGTCAAAATAAAAATATTAATTCCTAATGATGAAAGTTCCGGTTCGCCATTTTTTCCTTCAAAATTTCGATCGCGAATTTGGAATCAGCTAGTTCAAAACATGAATATACCGTTTCCCAAAGAAATTGAATGCATTTTACTGAGAATAATAGTCACTTCCGGTCCGCCATATTGTTTCTCCGAAATTTCGATTACAAATTTGAGATTAGCTAATCCAAAAACATGAATATACCGTTTTCCGAAAAAATTGAACGCATTTTACTGGAAATACTTGTCACTTCCGGTTCGCCATTTTTTTTCGAAATTTAGATCAAAAATTTGGAATCAGCTAGTCCAAAACAAGAATATACCGTTCCCCAAAGAAATTGAATGCATTTTACTGGAAATAATAGTCACTTCCGGTCCGCCACATTCTTTCCCAAAATTTCGATTACCAATTTGAAATCAGCTAGTCCAAAAACATGAATATACCGTTTTCCGGAAAATTGAATGCATTTTACAGACAATAACAGTCACTTTTGGTCCGCCATTTTGTTTTTTCAAAATTTTGATTACAAGTTCAAAATCATTCGGTCCAAAAACATGAAGACATCGTTTTCCGGAAAAATCGAATGCATTTTACTGGAAATGATAGCCACATCCGGTTCGCCATTTTTTTTTCAAAATTTCGATCACAAATTTGAAATCAGCTAGTCCAAAACATGAATATGCCGTTTCCCAAAGAAATTGAATGCATTTTATAGACAATAATAGTCACTTTCGGTCCGCCATATTGTTTCTCCGAAATTTCGATCACAAATTTGAAATCAGCCAATCCAAAAACATGAATATACCGTTTTCAGGAAAAATTGTATGCATTTTACAGACAATAATAGTCATTTTCAGTCCGCCATTTTGTTTTTTCAAAATTTTGATTACAAATTTGAAATCAGTTAGTCCAAAACATGAATATGCCGTTTCCCAAAGAATTGAATGCATTTTACAGACAATAATAGTCACTTTCGGTCCGCCATATTGTTTCTCCAAAATTTCGATTACAAATTTGAAATCAGCCAATCCAAAAACATGAATATACCGTTTTCAGAAAAAATTGTATGCATTTTACAGACAATAATAGTCATTTTCAGTCCGCCATTTTGTTTTTTCAAAATTTTGATTACAAATTTGAAATCAGCAAGTTAGAAAACATAAGAATCACTATCCAATTTTCCTATACGCATCTTGGTCTATTTTTGACGTTTTTTTGAATCAAGCCCACTTTGCATTTACCCTTAAATTGACAATGGTAACAATTATTCAAAGGATGAAAAGGAAAAAAAGGTACCTCGCGTGAATTTCGACGGGACTCTGTTGGAAACGAAGTCTGCAATTTGCAGCTGAACTTTTGTCGATGGAATTGATCTCATCCCATTTGTGACCACGAAATCTCAAGGAACCATCATCCTCTTCCTCATCTTCATCCAAATCTTCTTCCTCCTCATTTTCATCTTCCGCTACCTCGTCTTCGGTCTCCAAATCCGTAGTTTCAGTCGCAGTATCTGAACTCCTTTTCTTCAGAAGTGTTTTTGCATTTTCAGATTCTTCAGGCGACGTTACATTGAGACTTCTTTTGTTCTTTGAAATCGAATTATCCTCAGGAGCTTTCCAACTCTTGATTTGATTTAGTTTGGTGTCACTCACACTAACTTCCAAAGGAAATTCTGGCATCCAAACTGTGAATCTTGCGAGGCCAGTGTAAGTGCCATATTTTACGAGAACTGATGCGTTACTCGAACCTCGAATCTCAGAACCATCAACGTAGACGCTGCTACAAGAAGAGGATACCTGCAAAAAAAATTGATTTCTAAAAATTCATAATTGCTTAATTTGAAAGGATTTGATAAAAAACAAAATCAAATTTCAGGGCTGCTAGGTTGGATTTCTTGCATTCGAAAACTTGACTCCAAACTTTTTCAATTTTAAAGACTCGAGGATCAAAAACTTGCAAAATTGAACATAAAAAGTGAAAAGATTAAAAATTTCAAAATCTTAAAAATCGTTTAACGTTCAATCTTAAAACTAGAAAGAAGAGCCTAGAAAATTTTGATATATTCTGACATGTTAAATGCCTGACTTCTGAAAGTTTATAAAATTTAAAGCGTTAAAATTTATAAATCTCAGAGTATAGTGCGTTCTAATTTGGGTTTTGCAGAATTTTAGTGCGATAAGAAGTATAAAGATTGACACAAACAACCATGCCAACATTTTTATATAACAAAGCTAAACGATTGAACAAATAGAGTTACTGCTTTTTTAAACGCAAAGCTTTCTAGAACTAACTTTTTTTTATTGAACTTCCGAAATTAGTATTTGGACTTGAAGTTTTCATAGTCTAAAAGAAAATTCAACTCTCTTGTTTAAAATTGATCATTTTGGTTGAAAAGATGACGTCTGTTAGTAGAAATTTTATCTTTTCTGGTTGAGAATTTAATATTTTAGTCCGAAATTAATCTGTTTTTGTTAAAGATTCAAGTATTTGGTTGAAAATGAACTTTTGTTTGGACTTCCTTAAATTTTGATTGGAAATACAACCGTTTTGTAGAAGATTTGTCTTTATAGCGAGGGAATTTCATAATTTGGTCAAGTTGAAATTTCTTCACTTTCTCGACTGAAAAAATTTCCCTTGTTGGGAATTCCTTCTGCTCATTAATAAATAAATATCTAATTTTCTAATACCTAACATCAAAAATTATATATTTGGATATTTATCTCTTTGATTGAAAATTTGATCAATTCACTGGAATTTCGTTTTCTTTATGGTTGAAAATTGATTTCTCAAAGTGATAATGCAAGTATTCCACTTATGGTAAGAATTTATTTCAATAAGCCATAAATTCAACGATTTGATTCATGTGCTTTATAAAAATTCACAATTAATGTACTCGTACTGCAAACTACACGCGGGCTGAAAAAAACCACTTCTCACCCTAAGCGCATAATGTACAATTTCCTTCCGTTGGGAATTCATGTTTTTGGTAGAAAATTTACCAATATTGTGGAAAAATTCGAGTATTTGGTTCAGAATCCATTGCTTTGTTTCATCATAAATTTCGTTTTGCCAATTAATTTTCATAACTGTAAATGTAAATATAGTTTTTTGGTTGAATGCTATTTTTTTCCTGAAAATTTGACTGTTTCTGGTTGGGAATTTACCTACTTGGTTACAAAGTTAACTATTTTTGCAAACATTTCTCTTTTTTTTGAAAGAATTATCTCTAATTTGAAAATCCATCTCTTCAATTAAAAATCGATTAACTCGGAAATGCTTTTTATTGTTTGAGAATTAATTTTCTAAACTGAAAATGTTACTATTCCATTTTTCGTTGAACATTTATCTCCTCAGTCAAAATTCAACTGTTTCGTTTCAAATATATGCATTTTGTAAAAAATTAGGTTCTCTAATTTATTGAAGATCCATCATTAAATTAGAAAATTCATTTCTCTGGTTGAAAATTCAACTTTTTGATCGGAAACTAAACTGTTTGGTAGTAAATTCAACTGTCAAGTTCTTTTTTTTTCTTTTGAAAATTGGTCTTAATTGTTTGAATTCAACTGTCTTCGATTCAGATTTAATAAAAGAAACATTTTTCGGGAGGGGTTCATACTCTTTGTTGAAATTCTAACTATTCCTTTTTTTAGAGAATTCATCCTTTTCGGTTAAGAGTTGAATCGCTCAATGGAAATTAATTTCTTTCTATGATTGAAATTTAATTATTTATGTTGGAAGTCCATCTCCTTGATTGAAAATTTAATTATATTTTTTAAATTAGTCTTTTTTGGTAGGAAACCAATTTTGTTCCAATTTAGGAAGTTTTGACAAAGAATTACAGGATATTCTTGAGCATATTAATTTCCATCATCAGGACTATCTAAATTTTATTATTATTATCCCATTAAGCCAAATCCTTTTCAAGGTAAGCTTAACTCGTTTGCACTTTATTATTGTAAACGAATTATTATTGGTTAAGTTGCACACTGAGGAGAGCACCAGTCTCCTGCAGGAATCTGTTTGAAATTTCTAAATAACTGACCAAGAAAGAACTAGTCAAGTTATAAACAAAATAATTTAGTTTCATTGAACTTCTACTAAAAAAGATGAAGTGTCAACGAAAATTTGAATACTCAAATTGGAAATTGAAAACAATGGATGTTTAACTGGACAAATGAATTTTGAACAAAAAAAAACTACCTTTTAACAAAAAAAAAACTAACTTTCAAACAATTCATCAAATTCGTACACAAAATAATGGAGAATCAAATGAAATTGTAAATGTTTAACTGAAGTAGATGAATTTTGGAACAGAGAGACGAATTTTTTGGATTGATTACCATTCAACTAGAATAGTTCAATTTTTGCCAAAAAATTGGTTTTAAACCAAACATAAGAGTTTTCAAATAGATGAATGTGCGCCAAAAATGTTGAACTGTGTAACTTTAATGGTTTACCGCAATTTTCATCATTTTCTACCAAAAAATCAGTGTTTCAACAGAATATCTGAAGTTTCAACGAAATATTTGAGTTTTCAATCCAAAAAGACAAATATTCACCGAATTGTCGAACATTGGACTAGAATAGATCAATTTTCCACTAAGAATGAAATAGTTAAATTTACAGTTGAAGTAATTGGTTTTCAACCAAACTGATGAATTTTCAGGAAAAATGAGGAATCTTCGACAGGAATAGATGTATTTTTAGCAAAAAAATTTATTTTAAACCATGAAGAATAATTTTCTACAAAAAAAGCAAATTTTCTACGAAGTACATGAATTTTCAAAGAAATAAATAAATTTTCAAATTTGAAAATCAATTTTCAACTAAATTCTCGATTTTTCACCAGAAAAAGGTCAATTGATTTTCAACAAAGTAGTAACAATTTCTACCAGAGATGAATTTTAAATAGAATTATTGCAACTTAATCAAAAAACTTTGATATTCGACAAACATGTTTAAATTTTAAACAACGAAGTTGAATTTTTAACTGAAAAAGGATAAATTTACCATGAACAATGTAAAAAAGCTTTCTATCGTAATTCAAAAAATTTCTTCTTCGGAATACTACTTGTACTCTAAAGACTACTTGAAGTACTTTCTTCATCGGAAATTGAGAAGCGGGAACTTTAAAATTGTGACGAATTTTGAATTGGAGGAACGATTTTTTAAACTTCCTCTCTCCTAGATTCGAATTGCAATTAGTTTAAAAAGTTCCCGTTCCATGTAAAAAATTCCCTATTTCAAGTGAAATCATATATTCCTTTACTGAAACTACTTAAAATCCTTTGGAATCTCTTTAAATAATTAAAATATACGAGAATCCCATGGAATCTTCGGAAATAGCTCAAAAAATTGAAAATCTTCCAAAATCTCTCTGAAATTCTTTTTTCTTGCTCTTTTTTTGAAATTAAAAAGAGACAGAGAGTTCGAAATTCCTTCTTTCTAAAGGCAGACTACCACAACCTAATTTTTCCGAAAAAAGTAGCTCCTAAATTGAAGGAGTGACTAAAATAACTTAAGGTGCATCAATAATGTGACTGATATTCCATCGAATTGAAAAGAGAAATTCAAGAGAATTTCAAGGTTCATCAAATTCATGAGAAATTCAGGCTAATCGTAAAGAATGTTCAGACTTAAAAAGTTTAATTGAATTGAGTAAAATGAGAGTGAATCGAATTGAATGCAAATCAGAGAAAAATTTAGGAATAACAAAAATTCAAAAAAATCATATTACCTGAATTGAATTGAATAAAATTCGAGTCAATGTCGAAAAAAATATAGAGAATGATTAAGGGAAATCAAAAGAATTTGATAGAGTTCAGAAAATTAATGGCGAGTTCAAACAAATTTGAGTTCTCAAAAATAATTCAAAAATATTTCAAAAGTGCATTTAAATAATAAAATTTATAGTATAGTAACAAAAATCAGAGAAATCAAAAAGAATGTGATGATTTGCCCGAGAATTCGAAGCCAATTCGGAAGACTATAGATCAACAGAACAGAAAATGAAAATGCCAAGAAGTCTAGAATTAACTAGGATTAGGTGAATTTTGAAGAATTCAAATGAATTCAAAAGAATTCAGGACACCTTCAACAAATTCCAGAGAATTTAAATGAATTATATAGTCTTTCGAGAATTCAAGATGAATTCCGAAAAATTCAGAAGTTTCAGAAAATCCAAAATATTGGATTTATAAAGTAAAATTGTAATGAATTTCGAAACATTGTGAATAAAAAATGATGCAGGGTCAATTCAAAGAATTGAAGAGAATGCTAATTACTTGAAAAGAATTCGGGAGAATTAAAGATGAATTAGAAAGAACTCGAGTGGAATTTTGGAATTTGGAGCTCAAGTATATTAATATTAGGTATAATAATATTAATCTCATAAAAATTCAAAAGAATTGGACGGAATGCCTAACAATTGAAGGCCAGCTTGAAAGACCAAATACTATAAACATAATCATACATTTAATAAATTTGTCCTCTGGGTAAATGGATTTGAATAAAATTGGAAGCAATTTGCATTTTATCTTCATACTTGCAGTTTAGTAGTTATTTATCCAATGTCATAGAAAGAATTTCGATCTGAATCAGTTCAAATGCAGTGTTATAAGAGTTCCTGTTACAAATTTCATTACATGCTTATCCAGTTTTATATTACAACGCTTGGGGAAATATAGCACTTTCGAAAAAATTCCCTGAGATTTCTAGCTTCTTCTCGGTATAAAAAATATTCCTGACAATCCCAAGTCCTTTTTTTTTAATGCTTACAAATTCTAATGGAATAGTTTTCTATATATTTATATAATACAAACCTTAAGGACACTTTCATCTTCAGAGTGGCAGGAAGATTGGAGAGTTACATCAGCTACTTTTCCTGCTTGGCTTACGATGAAAACCTTCATTGCTTGAGAAACTTGTCTTCCAGTGAGCACAGCTGTATTCATTACTTCCCAGTTCTAGAAATACAAACAGACCAAGTTTTGAAATGAGTAAAATGAAAACAATATGGAAAATGAGAACTTGCCACACAAAACATCGTTCCAACAAAAGTTTTTTTTTAAAACTAACAATAGGTATTTTGACGCAGTCCAAAGTCATTGTGTGTTGAAATAAAAAGGGCTCATAAAAATGAGACTTTTCTACAATTATTTCATCCTCCAATCCAAACTCAATTTCAGATTCTATCTCCAAGTAATTATTTATAGAGATCCATTAATAGGGATTTGGTCCCTACGAAAGAGATTATTGTTCCAAAAAGCAATTTGATTTAATAGGATTGAAGCAGTATTCTGATCAAGGGTATTGAAATATTGGAAATTGAAACAAGGCTTATACATTTTTCAATTTTCGATACATCAATTGAATAGATTTTATTTTGAAGCCACTGAATTGTAATTCTTCAATTCAGAAATTTTCACATTCACGTTCCATTAAGGATTTCACTTGCAAATGTGCCATCATTCTCAATTATAAAAAATAATCGATTTTGAAACTCAGGTCTTATCGAATCGAATTATATGTGATTTTTGAACCTCTAAATTGAAAAATTGATCCTTTCTAAACTGCTCCGGAATCTTTTCTAAAATTCTTTGCAATCATTAATTTTATTTATTATTAAATTTTATATCGAAGCATAAACAACATTTTGAAGGATTCTTAAATGTTTATTATCCTATTGCTAATGGTTTTTGAAATTGAAAGAGTTTGTATTCTTATTTTTTAAACTTCAGTTCCTGCAGGATTCCTAATGCCATAAAAAGCACAAAAGTCTCAAATTACAACAGTTCAAAAATTTGCATTTACTTGAGTTGACTGTTTCAACAATCGAAATTAACTGCTATTCGCAATTTCAAGCTTTCAGGCAGGAAATTCAACTATAAATAATTATTTTGACCCAGTATGAAGTCATTGTGTGTTGCATTCGAAAGGGCTCATAAAAGATAGATTTAAATTCCAATTATTTCATCGTCACTTCAAAACTCAATTTCATTGTTTCCCTATTCATTATTCATGGAGATCTATTAACGGGGATTTGGTCCGTATGAAAGAGATTATTTCAGAAACCAATCTATTTTATGGGATTATGCCAGAATTATGAATCAAGGTATAGAAATATTAAAAATTGGGACAAATCTCCTGAATTGATCAATTTTGAAGACTTTATTTCAAATATTTCTAATTTGAAGCTTCTCAATTCTAATTGTTCAGTTCAGAAATTTTTACATTCATACTTTATTCTGTAGTTATGTATTCAAAGATCTAGAATTAATTCCATTCATAAGATTTAAAATTTTAAGTTGTTGGATTTAGATTCTCATTATATCATCGTGAATTGAAAACTCAATTTCAGGTTCAATTGTCAAGTTATTATTCATAGAGATTCGTGATAGGACTTTCGCCCTTACGGAAGAGATTATTATCTCAAAGAGCAATTCGATTTGATAGGATTAATGTAGCGTTCTGGTTCAAGATATTGAAATATCAAAATTCAGGACAAATCCTCTGAATTGTTCAATTTTCAACACTCTAATTGGATGGACTTTATTTCAAAGCTTCCAAAATGCAATGGTTTCGTTCAGAAATTTGCACTTGAATTTGAAATATTTCATTCTGAATTATCGGTTCTCAAAATACCGTTCCAATTTGGTTTCCGGAGAATTTTCATATCATGAAAATATAAATACCCATACACAAATGTGCTGAAATTTCTGATCAATGAAGTTAGTCGATTTCAAAACTCAGGTCTTTCGGAAATTGATATCTTTGACAATTTCGAAGTGACTTTTTATTTTACAAACTTTGAAATGCAAATAAACTTTTGTATGTACATCTAATTTTCCAACTTCTGCGAACAACGAATATCAACGTTCTTCACAAAATTTGAATTAGAAATAAAAATGAAAAAATGGGAATCTTTAATTTTAGAAATCAACAAAATTAGAAAGCTTCAAATTTGATACATAATTAGTAATAAATAACTATTAGAAAATTTCCGATCAGAAATGAGTACAAATTTACAAAATAAAATCTGAAATTGTACACTATTAAATTCAAAGATTATATTTTTAATTTCTGTAAAACCTCCTTCAACTGACAATAAATGATTGGATGAATTTTGCAGTTTCAAAATTGAAAAATGAGGAAAACAAACATCTTTTATTTGAGAATCGTTGTTATAAGAAAGATTTAAATTCGAAGAATTTGCAATTTTTCTATCGAAAATAAGTAAAAAATTGAACCTCAAATTTTCTAGTCCTAAACTTGGAGGATCGATTTCGAAATTTATTAATCTGTATCTCCAAGTTTAAATCTTCATTTTTGAATATTCAGGTACCTTAAAGAAAACGAACTTCATATGAAAAATATTTTTTCAAAGTTACTTAATATTTTATGTTAGAGAACATTTCTGTATTACAGATGGAATTGAAGAAACTAAAAAAAAGACGTTAAAGTGCCTATCTTTACACAATCATGATAAAATTAATAAAAGACAGCTGATTTAATACTCGGATAGTATAGTAGAATTCACTAGACTACTGTTTGTTAATTTAGAACATCTGGAACTTATACTTCATTCAACATTGGAGTTTTAATGCAAAAATCTAAAATAACTTCAATTTCTGCAAGGTTTGAATTGGGAATGATACATTTGAAGGTACTGATCTTCAGAATATGGCCTGTTTCAATTTCTCTTTCGTAGAAAATTATTAGGATAGAAATACAAGGACTTCAAATTATGTTATGACATAATTTCAAATTTTAGAAGTTAATCGATTTGAGAACTATAATCGTTTTGAAATCCACAACTTCGAAAATGCGAAAAATCACGAATTTCGAAGTCTGAATGTAAAATTTTCCAATTTTTGAAGTGACAACTAGAAAATTTTAATTTCGAAAGTTTTAAAGCTCAAATTTCGAAAATATGTGACTGATATTAAACAAAAAAATTGAAAATTTTGATCTAAGAACCAACAGAATTAGAAAGTTTCAAATTCGAAACTTTTTTACCAGAAACAAGTACAAAATTGGAAATTGGAAGCTCTCATTGTTTGGTTATAAACTCGAAGACTCAAAGTTCGATTCTCAAATTCTGTATGCAAAATTGAAAATTGTACTGAATTTTTTGAAATAGAGGTACCTAGAGGTTCTAAAATTATTTAAATTCATGCGGGGTTAAAATTTTGATCGATACAGTTTAGCTGTCATCCGCATACAAATATGAAGACTTCAACTTACGAATGTAATGTAATAATGAATTGTCAAGGTTAATCGATTTTGAAAACTCGGATCGTTCCAAAATTTATGACTTTGATAATGCAAGAAAAGATCAATTTAGAAGTCTACGTATAACATTTTTTATGTCCAAATCTACGAACTGAAAACTAAGAATTGTTCAATTTTAAACATTCTAAGCCACATTTTTGATTTGAATGTTTTAACTTTGTTTACAATCCATTTTTTTTGGTTGAAGGTATATTGTTTTTCTTGTGAATTTATCTCCTTGATCAAAAATTCATTTATTCTGTTGAAAATTCGTATTTTTCGGTAGAAAACTAATCTTGTGTTCAACTTAGGGAGCCTTGACAAATGATCGAAGGATATGCTCAAGCACATCAATTTTCATCACCAAATGACTGAATGATTCAATAATACTAGTAACATATATATTAATTCAAAATGGTGATTTTATCGATTACTGGTCCCGGAATTATTTTGGAGAAATGAGAAAAAATCTGCCGCGGCTCGGATTTGAACCGGGATTCGCCACTATACATGAGCAAGGCGCTAACCAATTATACGCTACCGGGACACACGGCAGACATCCTCTCATTTCTCGTAATTCCACAGGAATAGTGGCGAATCCCGGTTCAAATCCGGGCCGCAGCAGATATTTTCTCATTTCTCTGAAACGATTCCCGGACCATTATTCGATAAAATTGCCATCTTAAATTATTAAATGATAATTACCCTGGTCGAAAAAATAACATCTTTCATTCTAAAATAGTAACATAATTATTAAAATAATTTTCTTCTTTTAATGAGATCACATTAATAAACGGTAGCTGAGTGTAAATTGAAGTTTGCTTCCAAATTCACAGTTTATTCTATAGTAGGATTAGAGATGCTTACATCTTAAATTATTCCAATTTACGAAACATTAAGATCCAAAATTGTACAGTTTGAAGTACTGTTCCTCAGAATTTGACCTCCTCAAATGTAAAATTATGGATTTCGAAGTCTGAATAAGAAATTTTCATTTATTTGAACAAATGGATCAAAAATTGTTTGATTTTGAAGTTTCAGATTCCAAAAAATAAAGAACTGATCAGTAAAAAATGAGGGAAAGTAAGGAAATTCTGATATTTTGATATTGTAGCATTCCTGAATAAAGAAAACTAAAAGTCTACAATGGGAGCATAATGAGCCTGGAAAGACTGTAAGAATTGTCTTCTGGGCGATGATGAAAATACGACATTTTTGTTTTAACTATTCAAATAGCAATAGTACATTCCGAAGAGTCGAGACTAATCAAGAAGAGCAAATAAAATAAAAGATTAAAATCCAAAGGTTTTGAATAAGGTTTCTAGGTGAAAATGATCCAGTATTATTTGCTTTTCAGAGGCACTGATTGGTAGAACTCGTCAGAAACTCTAATCTTCTCGCATATCCGGTTCTGTGATTGCCGGCCCCTTGCTCGATGGGGGTAGTAAAGTTTTTAATTAAGCAGCCCCTTCGGCCCCTTTCTGGGGCTCTTCTCTCCTCGTCGTCTTTTTCTGTTTGCTGATGGTATTACAGACACGCCGTGCTCGACACTGGGTCGCGAACTAAGTAGAATGTTTGTACCAAAATCCGACTACAGTACTCGGGTATGAACTTTGTCGTGTCTCAGAGAAAATTCCCTGGGGCTAGGGGTTGAGGTCTCTCAGCGAACTTGGTCTTGCCTCAGCTCTTCTCTTCGGCGTGAAGATAGACAAAGACATACGTAAGACGGGAAGCCAGCTACGTAAAAACGCCTCGATTCGGTGCCTAAGATCAAAGCTCGAAAGTTGTAATAATAGTATATTACACTACAAGGGCAGAAAGTTGAAATTCCTGCACCGCGTGATATGGGGCCCGAGGCGAAGCCGAGGGCATCATATCTTGCAGTTCGGGACTTTTAAACTTCTGCCCGCGTGGTGTATACTGTTTTTTTCATACCCGGTCGAAAGTACGATGAAGCATCATATTTTTATAAACAATACATGTACATAATAGCATGTATTGATGCCGGCCCCGACATTTGCAGCACGAGCGAAGCGAGTGTTGCTGGTCGTGAGTCAGGCATCAAATACATTTACAAAAGCGAATGTAATCACTCATTTTTTCAAAAGAAATACTTTTAATTTTATAACCTTCTCCTCATCCGTGGTTTCGTCAAAAGAGAATGATTCATTCATTTAAACCATTTTTTATTTTTGGTATAAATCTTCAATTAATATCACTTTTCAAACTACATCCACTAGTAAATAAAAACACGAATTAAACCTAAGCAAACTTTGGGGTTAAATGAAAAAGCCTGCTAGGGTAGCAGCATTGAGAGTCTCATGAATTGAGTATCGGTGCGTGCCAGTAAGTTTTTTCTCCCGGTGCTACAGAGGGCGCGAGTGTAGTTTTATCAATGCCTAAAATGGACTTCCTGCCTCACAATCGATGCCGGGGGTACACACTTACGAACGAGATATGAAGAAAAAACATTCATACATCATCAATCGGCTACTCTGCCAGTCTGCGACTGATGCGGATAAAAATGGCAGACGGTTTTCGACGATTTAAAATTTAATGAAAAAATCAATGGCAGAAGGTTAGTCGTTCGGAAAACCCTTGGCAGAAGCGATTCAAAATTCCTGGGACACCGAATCGAGGCTTTTTCCTGTAGATGGCTCTTGGACTATGAAGGAAGGAAAAATAAATGAATGAATTCATTATAGTTTAATAATATTCATTCAATCATAATTCATAATAAATTTAATTCTTATTCGAAAGCTAGGCCGGTAGCCATAGTGCAAAAGCCTCGTCGGATCGATAAACAGGCATTTGGTCTACTGAATTTTACTATCTCATTCTCCGAACATCCATTTACACTTACCTATGCCATTTTCCATATTCACTCTTTCATTCTTTCCTCCAGCCCCCTTCCACAATTTTCATCCAACGCTCACGCTATCCTTCCTCCCTTAAAACTTTTAAAACATTCTCTTCAAAACTTCTCTTATCTTGAATTACTCTTTTACATCCTTCCCATAGATGCTCTCATGTTTCCTCTTCCTATTCACAAATTCTGCACTTTCTGTTCTTTACCTTTTACCATTTTATCAATAAATTCCTTCCCTCACCTCGTTTTTATACTATCTAAATCTTGCTATTCTTATTTATCTACTTTCTCCTAATCACTTTTCTAGATACTATGATACCCTTTCCTTCATTACTATCTTTTACCATTTATTAAATTTTGAATCCTCAATCATCCCCTAACTTTCTCTGTCTGTTTTTATTTCTCCTTCTTACTTCGTTATTTCCATTGCCCTCCCTTTCCTCTATTCCATCTCCCTCAACACATTTTCGATAGTAAATCAAGCTAACTCTTTCCCTATATCAGCGCATAAAACAATTAAATTTTCCTTCTTTAATATGTTCCAAACCTTCCTTTTCATATTCCCAATATCTCTTCCATCACCCATGCCACTTTCTACATTCCTTCTCTTCTATGAACAGAACTCTACTTTGCAAGGTGCATTCCAAATATTAAAATTTCTCCACTTCTACTTTACTCCCTTCCATCTCCAAGACCATCCTTTTTCTTCCCCCTTCTTCACTAAACCTCATTCTTTTCCTCTTCTACATTTTTAAATTTATAATTAGAGATTATAAATCAGAAATTTGAATTTTCAAGGTTGACACTGAATAATCTGAAGTTGTAATAATTCAAACTGAATCATTTGAAGTTTAAACCACCCATGAATTTAAGTATTTACGCAACTTAGTATTCATAACTTCACAATAAAATTAAGTATAAACTGACAATTCACCAGAAGATTCTTCTCTTTTCCCCTTTTTTCATAAATTTTTATGCTTTCTCCATTTTCAAGAAACCACCCTCCTGTTTTATTTTTCTTGTTCGTTTACCAAAACGTTTGTTTTGTCAAAACTTAAACTAATTTGTTGGCAATTCAATTACTTCAACCAAAATTCATTTTCCTGGTTGAAGATTCGTCTTTTGGGTTGGAAATTTAAGTGCTGTGTTGTAACTTTGGTTTTTCTAATTGTTAAAAGTCAATTTTTCTAAAGGAAAATACAACTGAGCGTACGGATTGCAGAACAACCTCAGCGCGTTGACTCAGCCAGTCTAGTAGGCAAGAGAGGGGATAACGCGTTGCTGCAGGTAGAATTGATTGGACAAATAATTTCAAAACTAAGTTCCGTCCAATCAACTCGGCCCGTAGCAACGCGTTATCCCCTCTCTTGACTACTAGACTGGCTGAGCCCACGCACTAAAGTCGTTCTGCAATCCGTACGCTCCACTCTTCATTTTTTGGTTCGGAATTTGATTTATTTTGTTAATAATTCAATTTTTATCGATTGAGAATTTCTATTTTCAACCGAAAACATAACTATTCCGTTTTTGGTTCAAAACTCATGGTTAGTTTAGAGATTTGATAATTCGCTTTAAATTTAACTATTTGATAAATAATCTCATCCTTCATTCGGATATTAAACTATTCTAGACTTATATCCCTGGCTTGAAAATTCGACAACTTGTCAAAAAATTAACTTTTTGTTAAAAATTTATATATCTGCTAAAAAATTCAACTATTTTGGGAGAGGATTCAGGTGATATTCGAAATGAAGAATATCTTTTTGAATATTGACCTATTAGGCATACAATAATCTTCTTTGATGAAAATTCATTCTTTCGGTTTACAAATTCGATGATCTGGTAGAAAATTGAACTATTTTGTTATAAATTAACTTTCTTATTTGAAATTCCGATTCTTGGTTGAAAATTCAATTGTGTAGGATTAGAAGTCAGATACTTGGATTTAAACAAGCTTTTTTAAAAAGTTTATTCATTTTGTAAGAAATTCAAATGTTTTGGTGAAATTTTATTTTATTGGTTTGGAGATTAAACTAGTTGAGTGAAAATATTTTAGGTTGAATTTTCACTTTTCCTTGTTTGAAATTTCGATAATTTGGTCGAGAAATACATCTTTCAGGTAAGAATACTCACTCATTGAGTTTTGAAAATTAAATTTATCCAAATTCGTTGAAAACTGACGTTCTTCCGTTGAACATTCCACTATTTGATTAAAATTCGATTTCTTGCAAAAAATAAATCTTCTTCGTTGAATATTCATCTTGATAGATAAAAATTCAGATAATTGGATATAAAATAGCTACTTTGTTCATATTTTATCCATTTCGTTGGGAATGCAATTTTCCTGAAAAATCATTTTTTTTTGGTTTGGAAACCAAACTAGTTGGTTGAAAATGATCAGGTTGGATTTCCAATTATCTCTCTTTGAAAACTCGATAATGTGGTCTAGGAATGTATCTTTGTAGGTTCGAAAACTTACTTATTAAGTTTTAAGGATATAATTTCTCCAATTTCGTTTGAAACTTACGTTCTTCATTTGAAAATTCGACTATTTGATTAAAATTCGGGTATTCGGCAAAAAATTATCCTCCTTGGTTGAAAATTAATCTGTGCAGGATAAAATTTCAGCTGATTGAGTAAAAACAAGCTACTTTGTTCACATTCCATTCATTTAATTAGGAATGCAACTTTTTCCTGAAAACTCATTTTATTGGTTTGGAAACTAAAGTAGTTGGTTGAAAATGATCAGGTTTAATTTTCAATTATCTCTGTTTGAAAACTCGTTAACTTGGTCTAGAAATGCATCTTTAGTGAGTTTTGAGAATTCAAGTATTTAAAAAAAAATGTATTTAGCCTCCATGTAGGCTAAAATGGAATTCCCTTGACACCTGCCCCTCCTCCTTTCCTAATGGGATCACATGGTTCATGAATAGTCCCAAATAAAGGGGAGGGGGGGTCTAAATAGCCAAAAATGGGTATAGTTTATGGACAGTCCTGTCCCAAAAACCTGAAATTCCCCTCATCCTTTATCAGGAAAGGGTTTTTATCTTTTAGGGTTCAAATATTGTATCAAGTGGATGTCTATTGATACAGCTCTGATTAAAAAATAATAATCGGATGGAGGGGCCCTTATACCTTTGAAATGGGCAGAACCGCCTGGATATCATCCTTCTGTATCTCGAGGCGCGCTTGCACCTTTCCCCTTTCCACATGATGGTGATGATGATGCTGCTGCTGTTGCTGCTGTGGGCTTAACTGATACATGCCAGGTATGGAAACATTATCCTCATCGCCTTCGAAGGCATATCGTACGCTCCACAAGATTTTACCCCCGTCCCAGTTGCCTCCTCCAGCACCCTCGTCACTCGCCTCCAGTAGCATCGTCAGGATCTCCTCCGCTGAACTGCCAACAAAAAGAAAACTTGAGTGGAAGGTAAACACATTAACAAGAGTTTCTACGCAGAAAAGAACCTCGGGTGGAAAAACTATTTCACTCTTATGTCTTACTAAATAAACAATTCTTACTGGGAATTTTCCCTACCGATTTCCCATCGACTTGAGGCAAGACAAGGGTTGCTACAAATGTTTTGTTTCATAAAATTCCTTACGACTTTTGCAGGTTCAAAAATACTTTTCGAAATTTCGACGTCAACTTTTTTTCAAATCGAGATTTGATTCAATTCAAACAGATTGCACAAGACGCAAATCAATTCACTAAAAAATTCTTGTATGGTTATTAAACAAGAGGTCTCGGACTTATTCCTGAATCCCTGAATTTTTCCGAACAACTTTTTTCATCCTTCAAAACAATCTACACCTACGATAAGAACACATCGGCTCAGTAGTGAAATTTTAGGTTAAAAAAGGGATTGAGAACGAATTTGATTTGTCATTCTTATATATTTTTTGCTACTCGTTCGTTCACTTTTAGTTAAAATGCTATTGCTTTCGGTTGGATATTTATCTTTTTTATTTAGAGATGTAATTTTGTCGACCAGGGTACATTAAATCAAAAGAAAAAGATGGAAAAATACAGACTACTGGTCAAGATTTCATTTATTGGATGCCTGAAAGAGATCCCATACATCATGTGAGATACGTTTCGGCAACTCATCGGTTACCCTTATCAATTATAATAACAATAGGTCAATCTCAAGGCTGTACAAAATGCCGTGTAATTAAGAGGTTATGTTCGTTGTTTATCTTATTCGTATTTGTTATATAGTAAAAATTTTAGTTCTTTATCATTGTGTTAATAGTAATATAAAATTATAAACAATATTACGTCCAACTTTACTCCACCTGGGAGACAGAAACAGTATTTTATGTAAATTTTAAATTTGTTATTGTCTTTTCAGCTGTTTGGTTCAATATGCATCTATTTAGTTGGAAATTCCACTTTTATGTGGAAATTAGAAATAAAAACTTAAGTTGAAATATTAGCTACAACATGTTTCATTAATAAATTGCCTTTTTGTATCAGAAACTCAATTTTATGATAGAAAATTCAACAATGTAGTTAATTTGTTTTTCTTGACTTAAAAATATCTCTTAATTGAAAAATAAACTCTTGTTGAAAATTCGTATTTTTTGTTGAAATTCATCTATCCTGTTAGAAATTCAATTATTTTGTGAGAAATCCCACAACTTTGTTAGACTACCTGCTTCGAAGTCAAGGGGGAGCGTCACTGTGACGGGTCTAAAAATAGCCGATTTTTGTGAATTTTTTTTTTATAAGTAGGGATGATTATATGAGGATCGGACGAAGAGCAATTGATTGAGTATGTGTTCAACTATGTTGATGTAAATTTTAATTGAAAAATATTGGAAATTCACAAAGTTATCTAAATAATCGTAACGACATGAACAAAAACATGACGTCATCTGGTGGCAGCGATACAGCAATGAATTTTTATTCGATATCAGAAAACCAAAAATATTATTAATCTGCACAATAGTGGCTATTGTTGCACCTAGCCGATTTTCGAAATTCTCAAAATTACTATTTCTTGAGATATTTTGAAAATAAGAAAAAATGTCGAAAGCACACAACAAAATTCAAATCGCCACCATTTTGTGAAAAAAATTATTTTGAAGAAACGGCTACGTACAACGATAGCCACTATCGTGCAGATTAATAATATTTTTGGTTTTTTGATTTCGGATAATAATTCATTGCTGTATCGC
>WSXT02000030.1:680647-701891 GCA_011762715.2 Neuroterus valhalla
AAAATAGTATTCATTCTCAAAAAACATTTTCCGTAGTAAATGTCAAACCGTTGCATTAAATGACGACGTGATCAAAGATATTCTGATAAGGCTTTTGAAAACAAATTATGGATTTTTGAACACAAATGTGTTAAGAAGCATGTGCCGCTTAAAGGAATCAAGTTGCTAAACTGCACATCAGTATGTCGTAATACGTATTACGCAGTCAGATCATACATAAATAAAACAATTTTCATGAATCGGGTAATAGAGAAAATTGAATTCAATGTGAAATAAAATGCTAAAACGAAGTTCGGTTACATGAAATTTTTATGCGTATATCAATTTTTAATATGAGATACCTTAAAACGTCAATATTTCTTATACATTATAATAAATTTCTTTTCTTTGAAAGTAATACATAATATCTGTAACTTTTATTATAAAATATTACTTTGCACCTAAAATTCAGGACAGGGAAGGGATATTAAATGATAAATTAATAAAGTTGTAATAATAGAAAGCTTGGTATGGCATTCTATTCATAGAGACATGGAAAGCACAATTATGGATACTTTGTAAAGTTTAAATGTGAAAAAAAATTCTGAAAGCCTTCAGGTTTCTCAATATATTTTGAAATAAAATTTTCAATTCGATTTTTAGTCGTTTAACAAAAATTATAAATCAGTTTTAGTAAATTTATCACCTGAACATTCTCTTGAAAGAAATATTATTCCTCACGAAGTGTAAAAGTTTTCAACTTTTGAAATAATCTTGATGTTTGGAAGTAAAAATGTGAAATATCTTTGCTGAAGTAAATTATATTTCAACATTAAATCTTTAACAATTGAATTTCCAATTAGCAAAAAGTACAACAGACATTTTAAAAATATCAAGATCCTGCAGCAGACGAAATATTTGAAAAATTAAACTAAACTTCAGCATTAGATTTGACATAAATTTCCAACAGTAATAAAGTGCACGCCTGTTTTACGCAAGCAGAAAAAGTTCACTCCCGAAAAAGCAGGCGTATACTCAATTACCGGCGGCGTAGATAACAAAATATGAACAGAACGCTACTCCTCGCATGAGCTGACATGCAATTTAGCAGTTTTTTTTATAGAAAAGGGAAACTATTGTAATGCGTTATACTGTGATTAAATTTATGTCCTATTTAATTTAGTTTTTCGGATTCTTAACATTAAAATAGCTTCCCTACTTCGAATATAAGAAAATTACACTTTTGGGAGGTAATAAAAACATAAACATACAAAAAATAGGTATGTATGAAAGAATTTACCTGCTATTTCTCCACCTCCCAAGTCGTTGAGAATTTTTCTGTACGACGGCCGTCTTGTGAGAATATCGCGCCTTTTTTTCGGAGATTCTCCGTCGGAATAGCTATCGTCATCGCTCCCGGCTTCCACCACCTACAAAAATTTCACAATTAGGAGTCATTTACAAAAACGAGATACTTCTTTTTAGCCATTTACAACCTGAGAAAGTAAATTGAAATCGACTTGACTGAAATCCATAAATGAAGGAAGAGATGAATTGATACATAAGTTATCTCATTAAAGAAGGTCTACACCATGCAGTGAAGGGCTTGATTGGGTGCGTAATTCATAGCGCACCTGACATGGGTTGATAAAGTTGATGTTTAATTCAAACATAACCCGCAGTGCATTTATTTAGAACGTATTTGATAGCGTTTTTTAATGTAGCAGACCTCTACTATAAACTTATTGTCAAATGCCTCTAACAGATCTATCATCGCAAATAAACTGATTTCAATTCTTTGTGCAATAATTACCTGAAGAGTTTGTAAACCTCCTGTCGTTTGAATGACTGAGTTGGGTTTGACAAGGATAACGTTTCCTTTGGAAAGGGCAACAGGTTGAATATTGGTCGCTGTCTGAATTACAGATTGTTGATTGGGTTGTATAACAGACTGAACCTGTATTTCAATGTAAGAAAAATATATTATTGTAGCATGTCTCTTATTATTGATTTGAATGTTACTTTTACGTTCAAGGAAAAATATGTCGAATTATTTTTTGAGAGAAAAGATATTCAAGGGTATATAATATATAATGTGAAGTAAGAAGCAGGGTCAATGATGTATTGTTAAATAATACATATTTTCAAACAAAGTATATTATTGACTTTACGAAATGTTCTATTTAAAGGAACGAAACCAGCATTATGCAAAAATCACGAGACTGCTTATAACCGTTTGGAATAAAATAACATTTGTATCTCTTTCTATTCCGAGTTTAACTCTAGTATTCAAATTTGAGAATTGTAAACTTGATAATTAGGAGTAATTGCAGCAGACTTCAAATCTGAACTATCAATCAACTAATTAGGTTTATACAGTGCTTTTTTAAACGGTTTGTTTTTCAATATTCTTTTGAAAAAAAATGTAATAACCAACATTCATTTGTAATAGTAGATAAATGCTTCTCATCCTATCCTTTACAGTTCTAAGTAAAAAGCAATATTAAAAGCTTCTTTTAGCAGTAAACATATATTCTCTCAATCAGTTTTTTTTTCAAGTCATACCCAGAGTCAGCCACACTTCTTCCAGAAGTTGAAGGGTAAAACGGAACTAAATTATCGACTTTCAACTCCTGAGCTGAGTAAACTCAACGATACTCTGAATAGAAAGAGTCAAGAAATAAAAAACATTCGGATGCATGAAGAAAAATGAGAGTAAACATTCGAGCATGGATACACAGGAGAGTCTCCTGTATACTTGCGCAGTCCCTAAGGAAGGGAGTGTCAGTTGCAAAATGCTGGTGGAGGCTACCAGGTGATGGGTTTGCTGCTGATGATTTCTATTGAGGGACTGTACCGATGTGGCAATTGTAGGAGCTGCATCGCCACTTTGCGATCCCTGTGACAATTGATCTACAGCTGATCCGTTTTCTTCGACCATGCTTTCCATAGCCGGGAGACGTATTCGAGGCCTAAAAAATAAACATCTTTTATTAGAAATCCGCTGAGCTACAACAAACTATTCATTCTTAGGTGAAATGAATTTAACTGTTTCAAGAGTATTACTTCAAAGGCAATGCAGTTTTTGTAACTGATAAGCAGGAATTTGTTCCAAAAGATTTTAGTTACCAAATGTTCAAATATTAAAGCTTCAAACTTGCAATAATATGTAGAATTTCAGTTTTCAATTTGAAATTATAACTTGAAAATTTATTCCAGTCTTTCATGAAAAAACCGGTATTTTCATAAACTCTAGGTGACAGAAGGTTTGAATTTCAAGGAGGCCCTAGAGAAATTCAGGAATATTTAGTAAACAGCGCAACTTTACCTAAAAGATGTGGATTTTTCCTTATCCTGAGCATCCTGGGCTTAATTTGTTTATAATTTGTAATCAAAAGTATAGTCTATCTCTTACTATTGAACTAAAAGAGAAATAATGAAAGACATTTATTATTGCGAGTCAATAACATTTCTCATCAATTATTACTAATCTTTTATTTTAAATCTAACGGAATGAAAATGTGAAATTAATGCATTAAACTAGCCGTTCAACAAAAATGAATGACAGGTGATTTTAGTAAATCGAGTGGAATATACAGTGGAAACTAACCTCAAAATACAATTTGGATTTTAAATATTTACTTTTGTTGCTTGCGATTTGAAGAGAATTTGAAAACTACCCTTTAAACCGATCAAGAAAAACATCACTTGAGACTTAAAACACCTTTTTTGAGAAAGTATCAAATTGAACCAAAATGCGTTTACTGAGGACCACAAGTTCTATCACAGGGAGAAGGTTATCATTTGAAACAAGCATACGACATCGTAAAATTAATGTAGAGAAGAACACGTGGTGTCTTACAAAAATAGTATTTAAACCACAGATGGGCTACACGTGACAAAATTTCTACGGGCACGAAATTTCTTCTCGATATTCCGCAATGTGTCATCATCTCACAATATTCCAGGAAACTACGGAACGTGGTGTTTGAATTTTGGGACTAACTAGATGAATGTTCACAAGTAAGGCCGTTTGAAAGTTGCGCCAATCTCGGAACCGACAATCCTACTGCGTCATTTACATAAGCGGGTCTAAAAATAAGTGAACAATAAACTCGAGTGGAATGTTCCTCAAGACTTGCAAGTGGGTAAATAATGACGTGAGATTTTTGGCGACGTGATGCTGAGTTTCAAACGCGAGATCCGCGTGGATCCTCGAGCGGCGGCTACATTAAGGAAAAGCGCGGTTTCTCTCGGGTCGTTATGGTTGATGCTTTTCTTGAAAATCCTGCTAACATCATTCCTCAGACGCCATATTTCGCGGGATATCGTGCCACAGAAGTGAGTTTTGATAGTCTTTCTAGTTAAGAAGTAGACGCTCGCGGATGAGAAAGCATTTCAGATGTAATGCAAGTGCCATGGTCCACACCCGGTTGTTATTCTCCAGCTGGGTACTTACCAGTTACGTATTTCTCGTCACCAAGTTTTGTTGCACTCGGAGTGGGCACACAAGCAGGTACGTAGCAGCCACGTCAAAACTCAGTGGCTTCGTCACTGGTGGATCTCACGATCTTTGAGTTGCGCGTCACTAACAAAATGGCGACCTTTCCAACCCTCGAGTCGGGACCCCCTCCACGCTCCACCCCCTTCCTCCTAGGGCGTAGAGTGAGACACAAGAGTGGAGATCAAATTTTTACCTTTTGGCCACGGTGCAATGCCTATTAGCCGAATTTGACAGAGTGAGACCGAACAGTGATAAATTATCAAAATAACTGACCCGTTGCCTCGATAGAGTCCGAAATATAATTTTGTACTTTCAATGTGTCTGAGACTCCCACTCGCGCATTCTTTTCATGATCGATTCGCGACAACAATTCAGTTTCCTTCTAGGGTAGGAACTTAAGACTTCACCCGTCGCTGTGCTGTCCAAATATTAGCGCTTATCAGATACTTTTTACGGTTTCAAATGAGTGTAATATCTCTCTCTCTCTCTCTCTTACCGGCTACCGCGAGACCTTCCAAACAAAAGAATTCGCGTACAACATTATTGCAGAGAGGGAGTGTATATAAGAATTTATACTAGAATTTGACTTTTTTTATTAAAAAAAAATTTCATTGCAATTTCTCTCCGGCAGTAATAATCTTCAAATAAATTCATGAACTCTTTATTAAAAAAAAATGATTGAAATTTTAGTTATAATATGAAACATAATGATAAATCATAAAAACTTTCTTCATTGCTCCTTTTTGAATTTGAAAATTTCTTTCTGACAATCGTCATACGTCGTAAATATATATATATATATATTTTGGAACTTTTCCGCTGTTATAAACTCCAACCAGAAATTTTTTTTTATAAAGTTTATTTTTAGCGTCGGCGCCTTCGCATTTATCAGAAATTGTAGAGGTAACTTTTCAAACCAAATTGCAGTACAAGAGAAAAAACGAAAGAAGGAAAACTGATTCATACATATAATGGTATTACTTTTCGAGCGCCTTTTATCCATTTAATTTAAACAAATAGATGTCACGAAATTCTTTTCCTCAATTGTTAGGAGTACAATTCGAAATGTAAATAATGGTAAATAATTCGTACAAAATTGTATGATTTTCTAACAACTTTGAAGAAAGAAACAAATTTTTATTTATCGCTGATAGTATTGAGAATTTCTTCATAATTTTCATGAAGAAAAACGGTTGAATAATAAAATTTTTAATTAGAGTAAATTTGTTTTCTAATAAACATCGATATTGCTAATTTGATGTGTTTAAAATTTATCCAATTAAGTAAAATCCATTAGGAGTTCAATTAAATTTGCCATGAATTTTGATTGACGAACTTCTGAACTATATTTTGAAATTTGTGTACTGTCCTAATTGTTGTTAGAGAATTTTCCCTGATTTGAAATTCTCTAGAATTGCAGTCCCCTGGTCCTATCATCAGATTTCCGTTTGCGTACTTTTCCGTGCTTGCCGATATCGAGATACACACAAGGCCTCGTGAATCATTCTGTTTACTTTTCAGATCTGAACTTGATTTCATGAATAAAATTTAATTTTATAAACGAATTTTTGTTATTGATAATAAAAAAATATTTTAATTGCATTTTCTGAATGAGCGCAATATTTAAATTTTTTCGAGCCCACTTCATGATTATCATTATTTATATTGTATTCTTAAAATAATAATTTTTTTTTCAAATTCAGTTGACTTCAAGTTACCGCAAGTTACTTATTTTAATTTGCATATTCAAGGAACAGGACTGTTTTTTGCAGCAAAAAAAGCAAGATCAAGTTTATATTTGAAGTATCTCGATCCCCTTACTCCCCCTATCATATCTTCTCCACATAATATCCTGTATCACTGGAGGAGAGCCGCTTACGTCATCGGATGACGTCAGTTAGCACGTTTACATTCCTGTGCATATAATTTGCGTGAGTGTACGCACGCGAATTCTATGATACACCCTTGCAGAAAATTCCACTTAGCTTTTAACGCGTGAATGTTGAAAAAAGTTATTTTAATAATTTGTGGGCATTTATAAAACTAACCATATTTGTTTTATTTTCGTGAATTGTATATGAATTCAAAATAAGCACAACATTTTAGAAAATTATTTCTTTATTTTAAGTTTTACTCTTCAGGTAATTTGACATCACATTCTCATTTTCAATCCCGAACATCTCTTATTATCATTAAATCACATTAATCAATATTTTCTAAGAATTCCTTTTTCAATAAAAGTTTTCCTTTAGGCTCATCTGCAAATACTCCTTTCTTGTAAACGAATTGGCCCCGAACGATCGTAGCTACAATAACTCCAAATAATTTTTTTCCTTCATACGGAGTAAGCTATACGTAAAAAAATGTATAAATATGAGTGATATTGGTAATGAACTTGAATTGTGAAATTTTAAAAATACAAACCTTGTTTTTGTGATAATTTTGAGCCTTTTCAACCTGAAAATAAATTAATTTGACATTGTGATTATTTGCTTTTCTATGAAAAGCTGTAAGAAAATTGGAGAGAATAAAAAAAGATAAAACTTAAAAAATACGTTAGTTTTTATCTTACCACAAAAGTATCTTCTGGGTTCCAAAGAACGAAGTCTGCATCAATTCCTTCTTTGATAGTACCTTTGATTTTATCAAGTCCAACAACTTTAGCTGGGTTGGCTGAAAGTAATCTCGATACTTCTACCAGAGTGAAATTTCTTTGTCTTGCTCCAGTCCAGAATAATGACAAATCTTTGAAAATGAAAATAAGTTACATATTTGCATTTTACCTACTTACATTTACATATTTACAAGTTTTCGAAAATATAAAGATTCAAAATATATGAAATTTACCAAATTGCAGAGAAGCTATTCCTCCCCAAGCAGTCATGAAATTACCAGGCGTTTTGATATCTTCAGGACATGGGGAATGATCAGAAACTACCATATCCAGTAATCCTTCTTTAACTGCGCCCCATAGTTTATCCTAAGAAAATTTGTAGAAATTTAAAATATATAGAAAAACACAAATAAAAAAAAGTACTAAATATTTTTCAGTCGTCGTTATACTGCGAATTGATAAAAGATAAGACCTATTAAAGTTAAAGGTATCAAAATTTGTGTGGGTGATAGGATAAATTATTTCCAAGGATAAGAATGAGCATAAAAATAACAAAAAAATAGTTGAGTCTCAAATATAAGTGTACGAAACCTTACTAACTTGATTGGATTTCCCGCGAATTGGTGGAGTGCATTTGTACTCGGTCGCCCCTTGAGGAATTTCTTCTGCAGCAATATTCAAATAATGATTGCAAGTTTCGACTGTTAGAGGTGCTCCATTTTTTTTCGCTTCCCTAACTAACTCGAGAGAATCGGAAGCTGACAAGTGTACGATATGACATCTGGTTCTGGAAAATAAAAAATATATTTCGTCTCCAAATCCCTTCAAGTTTAAGGAATTAATTCAAACTTGAAAAGTGAACTCCCGAACTCTTTTCTACGAATTTTTCGATATTTTGAACTACGTTAGAACTTCTTCTTGAGAACATAAAATCTCATAAGTAATTCCAGTACTTACTGGAAAGATTTGCAGAGACTAGTTGCTATTTTTATTGCATTAAGTTCCATTGAAGGAGGCCTTGAATTCAAAAAGGTTGAATACAAACTTGGATCACCTAAATCGATATTAATATGATACATTCAAGGCTTTATTAATAATGGAAAAAGAAATAAAAATTTCATGAAAAGTATGTAATATTTAAATATTATATAATTTACCTGTTTCAGAAGATTCTTCTCCTGTTTCGTATTCTGCATGGAACTGCAAAATAATAATTTTTCATAAATTCTACTTTTAGTCAATTTTATTTTCATTTGGCCATTACAATTAATATTCTTACTGCAAGTAGGGATTTCAGGCGCTTTAATTCTCCCAGGGCCAGTTTAATATCTTCTTCGTGGACATAAGGGAATTCGCCGACTCCACTTGGGCACATGAAACATTTGAATCCGACGACTCCCGCTTTCACTAATCCTGCTAGATCATCCTGTAATATGTTGTAAGAATATTTCTCATTGAAAATTGTATGAATATTTATAAAATCATACATGCGGATCGTTAGTAACAAAGTTAAGACTTTGTAATCTCGAACGTTCCCCAGATTCTCACCGAACAATTACATTTTTTAACGAAATCATGAATCAGTCTTTCTAAAACCAGGGCGGCGACTTGTCCGGAAAACCGGGAAATGGCCAGGAATTTGATTAAAAACGGGAAATTTCCTGACTCAACCTAGACTATTAAAAAATCTACCAAAAAAATACGAGAAATGATTGCTTTCTTTTCATGAGTCCAAAAGATATCTTATCATTTAATTAAACGTTCCTTTAATGTGATAATCAAAAGATTTAAATACATCTATACTTTATGAGAGGGAAGATTTTTATTTATTTCATTATGAGAAGAACTTTTTGCAAATTTGTTGCTCTGTGGGATTTTTTAGCTGACTTAAATTTGATCATGGAATTGATGGTAGCCAAAACATCCAGAAAGAATTATTGGCTTAATTTTTTCGAAAAAAATGTTTTCATCGCGTGTTATTTGCTTTTCCTCATTCATCTAACTTGGGAGAAGGAATTTCAGAAAATAATTATAGTTTTTGTTTGAGGACAGGAAGTTTCAGTAAAGAAATATTATTCCACTTGGAACAGGGAATTTTTGTGCAGGGAATGGGAACTTTTCAAAATAATTATAATTTGGATTTAGAAGAGAAGAACTCGAAAAAATCTTTCCTCCAATTCAAAATTCGTCACAATTTCCCCTCTTCTTAATTTTAAAATAAGAAAGTACTTCAATCAATCTTTAGAGTAGAAGTAGTATTCCAAAGAAGAAATATTTTTGAATTATGATAGAAAACTTGTTTGCATTGTTCATTGCAAATTCATCCTTTTTGAGTTCAAAAATAAACTGCTCGTTTAAAATTTACACTTGTTTGCTGAGAGCTTGATTTTTATTTGAAAGTTGCATTATTTCGATTCAAAATCCACCTCTGGTTGAAATTGTAACAACAGTGTTAAAAATCAGCTCATCTTTTTGTGGTGAAAATTGAAGTACTAGGTTGAACATTGATTTTTGAATTTGAAAATTAAACTATTTCTTTGAGAATTTATTTGCTCAGTGGAAAATTTGCCTTTTTTGTAGAAAATCAATCTTTGTGGTCAAAAATTTATCTTTTTGCTTAAAATACATCTATTCATTTGAAGATTCATCATTATACCTTGAAATTCATCAGTTTGATTGAAAATCGATTTCTTCAATTTCAAATTTAACTGTTTCATTTTTAGTGGAAAATTGATCTTTTCTAGTTCAAAATTCGACAATTCGGTAAAAATGCGTCTTTTTAAATTGTGAATTCAATTATTTCGTTTTAACTTTACATATTTTGTTGAAAAGTCGATTTTTTTACAGCCAACAATTTTCATTTTAATTGAACATTCATCTAGTTGAAAACTCTTATGTTTAGTTTAAAATTAATTTTTCCAGACAAAAATGTCACTTTTCTATTTTTGTTCAAAATTTTTTATTTTCATAGTTCAAATTTCAATCTATTTGTTGAAAAATTGTTTTTCTGGTTTAAAATTCAACTACTTTAGTTAAATATTTGAGATTTTATTTGATTCTTCATCATTTTGTATAAAAATGTAACAATTTATTTTAAAGTTAGTTTTTTTGTTTCTTGAAAGTTGTTTTTTTTTCTTGCAAGTATTTTTTTTACTGAAAATTTTACTTATTCTAATTGGAAATTCCATAATTTTATTTAAAAATGCAATTGTTTCAGTTTAACATCCATTTTTTTCAATTAAAAATTTGAGTATTCAAATTTTCGTTGACAATTTCTCTTTTTCAGCAAAAGTTAACTTCTCTTCTTGAAAATTCAACTCTTTCAGTTGAAGATTCTTTGTTCTAGCCTTAAACTCTTATGCTAGGTTTGAAATTGGTTTTCTAAACTAAAAATTTAAGTGTTACATTTGTGGTTGGAAACAGTTATTTTTTTGAGTCAAAAATTCGACTTTTTTGTTGAAACGTATTTTTTCTTGGAAAATTAATTTTCTCGCTTGAAAAATGAACTATTTGGTTGGAAATACGTTTTTTTTGTTATCGTAAATTGATTTTTTCAATTAAAAGTTTAACTGGTCCAATTCTCGTGAAAGAAATTATATTTTTTTGTCGAAAATTTGAATATTCTTCTCAAAACTGATTTATTCTGCAATTTTTGATTTGTTGTGTTAAAGGATGATTAGAATGAACGTCATGAATAAAAATAAATGTTTGCGTTTCGCGACAAATATAAATATTTTACTTCAAGTTGAATGGGAAAATTGAAAAAAAAATGCCCGGAAAGAACCGGGAATTTGAAATCGTCCGCCGAATCGACACCCTGCTAAAACGAAGTCAGGAATCATTCACACTTTCTACCACTGTTCTTACGTTCCTGGACGGAAATCGTTAGGAAAATTCATAATCGATCGAATAATAGTCAAGATATTACTCTTCTTTCATTCTTAGATATGTTTTTAGAATTGGAATAAGTTAAGCCGGATTTGAAACAAATATTTAATTTAGAATCAAATATTCGATAATTGTTAACTAATTGTCGAATATTGAAATAACTATTATTCTGAAAATATTTACCTTATTTCCAGGTACAACGCCTCCCCAGAAACCAACATCTACAAAACTTTTTCCTCTAGCTATTTTCACTTTTACCTTCAGATTTTCAACGGTTGTTGTTGGAGGAATTGAATTCCTGTTGAGATAATTGTAATTTATTTCTTTATCACTGAAAAGTATTGGAATATTAGAAATATTTAAAAGTATAAATTTTCGAAAATCTGGTTCTGAACAATGAATAATTGAAAACACTTCCAATTATTTACGCCCATAATTTCAAATAATTTTTTATGTGACTAATTATATGAGGAGATATTTTAGAGTGTTTCCTGAGTTTTGGAAGAGTTAAAAATAATTGAAAATACCAGTTATAAAAAATTATTAAATTGAAAATCAAGTGGATTCTACAAAATTGGTCTTAAATGCACTGTCTAGTGATTTTGGAAATGTTACTTAATATAACTGAACGTTTTAACTCTGGCAAAATTGAGAAAAAGTTCGCACAATTTTCTAGATAATTAGAACTATCGATAAAATAATCCTGTTTCCTATCAACATTTCAATCTTACAGAATTATGTCAAGAAATTCAATTGGGATCCTCCTCGGCACAGATTCTTATACATGTTGAAATAATTAAGTTTTATGATATGATGGTAATGCATAATGTTTGAGATTAATTAAAAACTACAATTTATCTAAAAAAATGTAATAAACATTACAGTGGCATGTCGACAATGGTAGTAACACCGCCGGCAGCAGCAGCTTGAGTTGCAGTTTCAAATCCTTCCCAAGTAGTTCGACCTGGTTCATTAACATGAACATGAGGATCAATTACACCGGGCATCAACACCGAAGAACCAAAATCTTCAACTGGTACGTTGTAATCCTGAAAGAAATGAATGTAATAAGTTTAAAAATTTCAAATAATTTTTTAATTTAAGTTTATATAAAATAAATAAATGATTAAAACCTTTAGAATGCTGTGTGCTTCATCCTCATCGTTGTATCGGTAGATTCGCTCGATTTTTCCATTGAGTATTATTAAAATAGCGGGCAATACACCAGCAGGAAAAACAACTCTTGAAGATTTGAATATGGAGATTTGCAAAGTGTCTGTGAGATCCATTTTTCAATGTTACAAATAACAGATTAAATTTTATCAACAAGAAATGACGCCGAGCAACTACACCGGCAATTCAATTTGATATTCTTGATTATGATTTTTCTAAAGGCACTCGTCTTCACATTTCATAAGAAACCAACGATTTGTCGGGTGGATTTCAACACTTGCTGGACAGTATTTGTTACTAATCAATTTCTATTGATTCAGGAAGTCGAAATATATTATCAGATGATTTTTCGAAGTTATCTTGCTGATAAACACGAGTCTGTCTATGGTTCCAGTATAGTTACGGCTTTCATGATCTTTCATGCTTCTCGAATACAGTCCGCGACAAAAGTTTCTCTGGGAATTCTGAACTTCATATATTTTTGAATTTATTTCTTTGTTATTTCATGAAGAAGGGATGGTGTTTTAAAAAGTCGTATATTTATTTTCATAATATTTTACTCCAGATATATCAGATTACAATAATTTTGTTCTTAAAATATTGAACTGTATTTTTATCATATTTAAAAAAGTAGATAAAAAATTTAATTGATGGGATTTAATGGAATTATGATTTATATATTTACAAAGTGTAGGCAGGGAATTTAGCAAGCATCGGTTTTTGTAGATCAATCAAGAAGTAAATTGTCCCGGCCAAACCTGAAAAATGGAATTTAAAAAATAATCAGTATACTCACTATCTCTCAATTAAAAAAGACGATATTTGTTCCTTTAAAAAGTTATATTTTTCCTAGAGATTTTATACTATCTTAACTCCCAGAAGCTATCTCAAATAAATAAGAAGCCGATATCGATAAAAGACCCTGTGAAATATAATCAATATAATTTGAGGAACAAAGTATTACACCCACGACAAGAAGGCTGATATATACTGCCGTACAAACCAAAAACATACATAAGTGACATTGCGCTTGAGGGTCATTCTTCCATACCTGGCAATGTAAACAGTCGACCTAAGCGACAATGTTACTTATGTATCTTTTTAGTTTGAACGGCAGTATACATGATTGATTTTTTCATGGGTGAAAAAGAATCCTTAGAATTGGTGCAATTTCGAACCTCAAACATTCAAAATCAAAATGCAAAATTTAAAGTACAAAACTGAACAAATAAAAGCTCAAATTTTTTCCAAACTTATGAATCAAAGTTTGCAGAGTTCTGAGTTCTAATTTTTCAAATTGGAAGAGTTCTAAATTTAACAATGTTGCGGCGCAAGAAAATAAAACAGCCGAAATCCACAACTCTTGTTTGCAATTGCGATCTAATGGGCCCTTGAAGGCTCACTCAATAAATTGAGTGAAAATTGTAATGCCGCATTCTGAAGAAACATAACCGTACTGATCAAAACTATCTGAAGCCTAGCTTTGGAATATTTGGTTGGGCCATTTTGAGAAAATAAAATTCCCAAATTAAATTAATATACGGTGTAAAACTTATTGCGGAGTTAAATTATCACAGTGACAATCATTTGATAATCTAATGCGGTGTTTTCACGCAAATGTATTCTGAAATACCGCTAATGGTAAAATGAATTTATTTGGACTGTTTCGTGATTTACCTTCAAAGAGAGAAAAAGGACAATCTGGAGAACTGTTCTGATGGGATCCATAATCGAAACACCATTCTGCAAACTTGCAAGCTCTGTATAGATTTTTTACATCCTTAAAAAAAAATATGATTTTTTTTATCAATTTTAAGGAAGAGTAAATTGACTTTATAACAGACATATACTGCAAAACTGATTGAAATTCATAATTTATGATATAAGTTCCTCAAGAGTAAACAATTTAAAATAGAAAGTTTTCAAACAGAGTAAAATCTTGAAATTCTAAGTCATTCACAGGTCTGAGAAATTCGCATTTAAAAAAAGTACAAGATTATTACTTTGGTTTCCTGAAAAAGGTCTAAAAATGAATATGCGTTTCCAGAAACTCCGTGGCATATTCCGTATCCTTTTTTAAGTAATCCTCGATTCCAGATCACTTCTCCACATTTGATAGAAGTATCAAGGTAATCTTTATTGCCAAAAACCTAAAAAAGTGATGTCCTTTAAAAGATGTTAATCCCGTCTTTCGTTGAAATTTCATGCAAGATGCTTCAAAATTTGATTTGGAGATGATTTCTCGGGAATCTCTGTTTTTTGTTTTGTTGGTCGCAGCTGATTACAATGTCTAAATTTATATACCTTATAAGCTAGAGAAAACAACATTGTCATCGACGGAGCTCCATGACACCAGTGGATTAATTTGTCCGATTCACTTCCGACTGAAGAAGGAAAGTTTCCAGAAGGGAATCTCAACTTCTGAAGATACTTCAGAGATGGTTCAATTTCATCTTTCAACTCAGATTGAGATAAGTAATTCCGTGCCTGTAAATTCAATGGTGCATCTGAGTACCTCTAATTCGAACAATTAGAAAGTTATTTAAAGAACTGAACTGAAAAGCAATCTTTACTTGCAGCAGCAAATAAAGAATTCCTCCTAATCCATGAGCTCCTCCGAGATATTCCTTATCGTGCCAAGCGTACATTAATGGTGATTTACTGTGTTTTCTCGCTGAGTAAATTCTTCCTGACTGTAAAATTGACGTCACAACCTGGAGAGGGAAAAATTGTTGAGAAGAATTCGAAAATACTTTAATTATTCGTTTATTCCGAATTATTTAATCAAGATGAAACAATAATTGGTTGTACTTGTTTGATTAGATCGCCATCGATTGGAGGAGGAGATATTTTAGAGTTCACGAACAGAAGAGAGAATAAATATCCAGCCCTTCCGTAAAGTAATTCGTCAGGCAAGTCGCTTTTGTCTTCCAAAACATAATTTGATAATGATTTCAATCTAAAGAGGAATTTATATCTATTTTTAAAAATGGGCTGTAACCTTAGTTAGAAGAAAATACTGAATCAAACTAACTTCGAAATCATTCCCTCTGATTCTTCTCGGTCGATACTGTCATATATAACAGCCCCTAAAGCTAATGGTCCAGCATTTCCGATCAAAAATGTAACTTGCCTTTTGGATTTAGAGTTACTTATACAACTCCGAACTATCTCTGCTGCTTTCTGTAATATGAGAGTTTTTAAATAGACTAGACGTGCTAAAAATCTATAAAGCAATTTTCATACGTACAGAAAGATAGGTGGGCTCCTCGAAATATTTTCCGTAATGATAGAACAGGAATGCGATTCCAGCTAATCCGGTGTAAATCGATTGATCGTCCTTATTATACCAACTCGTTTTGTTTTTTTCTAATTTGCTCAATAAGGCTTTTGTCTTTCCGGTTAATTTTTCTTTGAAATCTTCATAAATCTGCAAGCAAATTTTCAGAACTTTTGAAGTAATGTAAAGAAGAACTCTAGGAAATAAAATTTTGTATCAGAGTATAAAGTTTCTATTTCCAAAAGTCATAAATAAAGATAGAAGATGAATTACCTCCTTCTTATTGACATCAATCGGTGAAATTTGATCCTTTATTGAAAAATCTTCGAATGGATTGACATAGTGCCGATCATCCCGTAAAACTGTTGAACTCCTCTCGCCCATTTTTATCAATCAATCTTCAATTGTCAATCAATTTTCAAAAGCGAATTCGTATCAAGGTCTTAACCTTCTGAAAGATAATCTTCACACGGCCAGAAATTAAACAAGATCCAATATAAATACCTATCATAAAAAATCCAAGTGACATAATTTTGAGTAGATTAGCTGATATATTTTCGAAGTGCAAGATTTCTTTTCCCTTCCATGATCCTCGTCATTCCTATATTCACTAAACTCGGGGATAATCTGTACAACGTTTTAACAACCCCAACGAATATTTTGTGTGGAAAAAAACCAGTCGAAACATCTTCCTTGCCAATCATTTTAATTGCACTTTCGACATATTTGTCAGGAGTTGGAATCATCCATCTAGTTTGAGGAAAGTCAGATGAAGGACTTCTTATACATCCCGGGAGTAAACACTGAACGATAATTCCATGTTTATTATATTCGACATTCAAATCTCTACTGAATTTCAATACATAAGCCTTTGTCGCTGCAAAAACCGTCATCAAAGGACTGGGCATAATGGCACTCGAAGAAGCTACATTCACGATTACTCCTTTTCCTCTCGTTACCATTTGCGGAAGTATGATTTGGCACATATTAGTAACAACAACAACATTACACTGGATAACCCTCATGTAAATTTTTTCCTTGTGAGGAAGGTCAAGGAAATATTCTGGATGGGGGTAAAACATTCCGAAGTTGTTCACCAGAATTCCAACTTCAAGACCAAAGGTTTCTCTCTCTATTAGTCTATAATCATCCATTCCATGGGAAAAATTTACTTCTATGGTCTTCGTTTTTACATTATAAACAGATTCAATGGCATTAGCGAGGTTTTTCAATTTATTTTTTCCAGAACTTATGAGAACAATATTCAAACCAAGCCTGGCAAGTGCCTCGGCATAGGCTCTTCCAATTCCATTGTGAGAGCAACCTGTTACTATACCCCATTTTCCAAGAGAAGGAAGATCAATCTTCGTTTTTGAAGAAGAATAGGTTTTATAAATTTCCGTGATAATAAGTTCAGAGAGTCTGCACGTCCAGTATAAAAGTACGATGCAACCTATCTTTTCAAAAAAGGTCATGACTTAAATGTTCTAAGAATCGAGTACATACTGATGCAGTTTTTGAAAAGTCAATTTGAGTGTAGCAAGAAAATTCTCAGGTTCAGAGTTCTAATTTCTTTGTAACTTTTTTCAGAGAAGGTTAAAAGACACATTGAGTATTTCAATTTTTCTGAATTTTTCCAAATAAATTGTGTAAAATCAAAACTACTAGATGAAAGAAAAATCGAAATAATTGAACATCTATATTATAAACTTATAAAGAGCGAAATTTGAAGGATTTTGGACATATTCAGGCTGTTCTATTATTTTGTCATGCACCTATATCCAAATCCTCTTTTCTGTCATTATTACATTCTCATCATTATGAGAAGGTATTATTTTTTAATTAGATAGAAGATGGTATTGTTGTTTTCGGTCTGTCAGGTCCATTTATTTACTGCTGTGTAATTGTTTTAAAATTAGGGACTTTTACACAATATTCCCGGAAAAATGAGAAACAACAAACCTTGTAAAACAGTGAGAACTTTTTTGGTGAGCACCTTTACAGCTTATTATGATACGAAAAAAAATAAATAAAAATAGTAAATATAATTGCGATGTGGATTTTTCGCGAACGTAATAATAATGCTTATTTTCATTTTGAAAAACTTATTTTTGGACGTACCTTTATCAGAATTGAACCCCTAAATATATATTCCGAATTAATAATTCCTCGAATTGTAAAGGAATTGTTGATTAACTATATTATTGTTTGAGTACGGTCTGAATTGTCAACACATCATGTTTTTAATCCCCTTCTCATTCCGGATTGACGGACCTCTTTGACAGATTAGGTTAGGACAGGTTATGCTGTGGATGCTGATGAGGGAAAGGGAGTTGAGTGATGGACGTGATGGAGTTCGTGAGGTTATGTTTTCAAACTGAAAAATATATTTTTAGATAATTGGGATTCATTATTCTTGATCATAAACCTATATACAACGTTTTGGTATCCGCACTCATTTTTAAAAAATCTTATATAGTGAAATTTCGTTTTTGAGGACACTCTTTTTCCTGAAAATAATTTCAAGTTTGCTTTACTTTCGCTAATTGACGATTGACAGTTCATGCTTTGGTTCAACAATCCAACTGTCTTATTATTCTCTTCTTAAACATTTTTGCTTTTAACTTCATGCATGAGAAAAATAAATGTACTTGTGACACAGTTTAACTTTACGGGTTTGATTGACATTGCTATACATTATAAATATCTGTATATATTCCGATATCCCATGAAAAGAGGTTAGGAATATGATAGTTAGACGTTGACATAATAATTGTCAGAAAATGGATCAAACTTGGGAGGATGCTTTGGAAGCAGCCCGTCTGGCTGTTGGGTATGATAACAAAGAACAATACAAACAGGCTGTTTATTATTATGAAGTTGCAGTGAAGCTGCTTCAAGGAAAAAGAGTTCCAAATCTTGCTGAAAAAGCTTCTGAGTACCAGGATAGGATAAACAAATTGCAAAATCTCAGTGAGCTGAATAATTATTCGAAAACTTAATTAAGTTTTAGGCCTATTTTTTTTCGAATATATTTAATAAATATATTCTTGTAGTCTCTGAAGAAAAGTCGTCGAATCAACCTTATGAAAATGAGTTGCAGAGATGTAAATTTCTTTTAAATCAGGCCATTGATGCCGATGAAACTGGGTGCAAGGATATTGCTGTCAAACTTTATACCGATGCGGCTGAACTTGGACTTAGTACAGTACGTATACGAATTATATTCTAGGATATTTATCCAACTGAAACCAAGAAAATTCACAAGAATTTGAATGATGTTTCGCAACGACTTCCAATTATATCGTAATGAGGTCTTTATAAATGTGTAAAGTATTTTTACTAGATTTTAACTTTAAATATTAAAAGTGTAAATGTAGACTATGTGGTAGAAAGCATCCTTGGTTATGTACATAATCTCAAATTTTCAGAAAACAACCGATGCTGAAGTGAAAGCAAAATTAACGAATCTTGTTCGCTTGGCTATTGATAGAGCCGAGGCAATAAAAGGTGTAAAAAGAATCAACCCAGAAACAACTATACCGAATTTACCATCCGTTCCCGAAACTGCTTTGCCTGATGAAGTGACACCTGTAAATCCAACAACGTTTTCAACCCCTGGTAAATTTTGATCCTTACATCCTTCCTTAATACACATTAGCTGTTATCAACTGAATATATATAAATAAAAATTAATGTATCAGTCAGACATTCAACGAGGCCTCCTCTACACCGAGGAAGCAGTGCCCACCTCAAAGTCGTGGGTGGAAATAACAGCTACACAGATGAAGAAAAAAGAGTATTACTCCATACTTCACACATCAACGACCACGACTTTGTGCCTTTTATGAGTATCGATTTAGCAGAAAGATTTCAGTATGCGATTCCGTTCACGGATAAGGATGGATTATTGGAACTATCACCAAAGCAAAAACCTGATTTCGCTCGATGGTGTCGACCTGAAGAACTGTTTCCTGAACCGAAAATGGTCATAGGACAGCATGTTGACTACTACAGTATAAAACAAACGGTTGATAATTTACGATTATCCAAGTCCCGCTTTGGCGGAAATAAATAATGTCATGAATAAATTCATCAAATCATAAATTACTTTTAGGTCGTTTCCGACTGTTCGTTCGTCGCTTCCCTAGCTGTAAGTGCGCAGTACGAGAAGAAATTTGGACGCAGACTTGTGACGTCTATTATTTACCCGAGGAACAGGAATAAAGAACCGATCTACAATCCCTTTGGTAAGTCAACTTCAAACTAAAATTTGAACTATATT
This sequence comes from Neuroterus valhalla, assembly GCA_011762715.2. Classification (NCBI taxonomy): domain Eukaryota; kingdom Metazoa; phylum Arthropoda; class Insecta; order Hymenoptera; family Cynipidae; genus Neuroterus; species Neuroterus valhalla. Next base: position 700,371 of record WSXT02000030.1, read on the forward strand.
CTCTTGGATCTAATTGATTTTCAATATCAGGAAAGTATATGATAAAGTTACACATTAATGGCATTCCGAGGAAAGTTGTAATTGACGATCTTCTGCCAGTAAGTAAGCAAAATCAACTCCTTTGTTCTTATTCCAATAAACGAGGAGAACTTTGGATTTCCTTGCTCGAGAAAGCATACATGAAAGTTATGGGCGGCTATGATTTCCCTGGATCGAATAGTGTAAGCAGTTTTATTGAGAAAAGAAGATTAATTTATTCAGAAATATTACAATAATCATTCTTTATTTCCTATAGAACATTGATTTGCACGCTTTGACCGGCTGGATTCCGGAAAGATGGGCAATCAGACCAAATGAACCGGATTTTAACAAAGATCACTTATTTGATACACTATTTTTGAAACTACACAAGGGCGATATTCTAGTCACTGTAGCTACCGGAGAATTGTCGGATTCAGATGCTGATCGAACTGGCCTCGTCCCTACTCATGCCTATGCGGTACTCGATGTCCGGAAAATAAACGTAAGTTAAGGGTTTGAACATTATCGAAATTTATGAAATCCTACTTTAATCATTAGAAACTTTTGAAATTTTTGCAATCCTTTGAGAAGATATGAAATCCCGTGTAATCTTTTATTGAATTCGCAAAACATTTTTTTAATTTCCTTGAAATCTTCTTGAAACTTTAAAACCCGTGAACATCGTTCAGAATACTTTGAAACATTTACGAAAATCTGTCGGAGTCTCTTGAAATCTTGAAATTTGTCAAGATATACTTTGAAATATTTTAAATCTCATGCAACATGGTAATCCTGCATGCAAATCTCAAGAACTTGCCTTTTAGGTAAATTGAATTGAAACCTTACAATTACTAGGAAATCTTTTAGAATTGCTTGGGTTTAAGGGTTTAAGAATCTTGAAGTCCTTGAAATCCTCAGAAATTTTGTAAACCCCCCTTGAAATGTCTTCAAACCTGTTACATTTTTTTAAATTCAGGGTGTCTACCATATTTTTGGAAATGAATTCCCCGAAAATTTCAGGTTTTCCAGGGTGAATTTGTACTTTTTCCAGGTATAATTTACACTGTAAAAAAAGTAGTTGAAAATTACAAGTCGGTTTGCAAATGTATCACCGTGATTAATGTGTTGATTCTACAAGTTCAATGTGAAATTGCAGTGATTGTAGTGCCATATTACAATATTTTTAGCAATTTGACCATAAGTGGACATAAAAATACAAGTGATTAACGCTAAGTGATTAATATTGTAAACGATATTTTCAGGCACTTTTGCATGATTTCTTTAAAATCACAATTTAAAATTATTATCTTCCAATATTTAATAATTGTAGATCAAAATTTCATAAAAAACCACAATTTCAAATTGGGAGAATGGATTCATGAAGAAAAATCGTTCACAATTGAATAACTTTAGATTAGAAATCCCGAATTGAGAGGTTTTCAAATGTATCAGAATTCTCAGCTCAAAGTTCAAAATTTGACATTAATTACGCATTCAAAG
>WSXT02000030.1:711728-722118 GCA_011762715.2 Neuroterus valhalla
CTGTTACGGTTCGTTACATGGGGAAGGGGGGTCGTTTAGAGGCCCTCAAATCCGTTACATATTTTAAGTATGGTCCCTAAGAGGAATTAAAACAATCTAAAGGGACTCTATAGTACTCTAAAAAATAACCATGCCTATTGATACGAATAAAAGAAACGTGAGTGGTAAACTTAAATTGAAAAAGTGCCTAAAATAATAAAATCTATCCTACTTACAAGATGAGCAAGTTGTGCCTGTAGGCGATACTGTTTATCAGAAGCAAGCTGCGGCGTGCACCCATACTGCCAACATGAATTTATTCGAAAAGAATTATGCTACATCTACTTGAAAAAAATTTCGAATTTTAATACTGCCAATATACAAGTATGTTGATTCTGATTGCCAAATTCGGGAAATTTTTTTTCCAGGATAAAAAGGTGCTAGGAAAGAAAAAGATCAGGAAAGGCTCTAACGTTGAAAAACTTGTAACCGAGCGGGTTTGTACACCAAGAATCATGCATAAAAATTGGAGAAAAAACACCGAAAAATATCAAAGATTCAATTTTTGTAATTCGTACCTCGATTTTGCAATTGCACGTCTTAATTCTCGTTGAAGACGTTGAACCTCGTGCTCTGCTTGGTGATATAAAGCAGTCGTTCGTCGATGCTCAGCTTCCGAAATCGCCCTATCGTGTTCCGATTCGTTGACTCTAGATGTCGCATGGTTTAGCATTTCCTTGAAAAAGTAATAATTGCTATTTCAACTTTTTAAAATTGGAAATATCAGATTGAACAAATGGGTTTTACAATGATTTGAACGGACTAGAATTTCAAAGGGAAATTTTACCAATTTTTTCGAATGAAATATTCTACAGTGAAATAATTTTCAATTGAAAAGCGATGAAGCTACTTCCAGTTGGATATTTGATAAGTAGGCAGTTTCAGCCTATTTGCATGTGAAATTGGACAATTGGACTCTTTCAAAATTATAAATTTTGATTTCAAAATGGGAGGAGCTATTTTAAATAGAAAGCGTTAAAATGCGAACAATTCTTAGATTGAATCATTGAACATTTTTTAGTTGAAATGGCAATCATTGAAAATTTTGCAATTTAAAAAGTGAAACTTTTTATCGCTCAAACGATTATAAATTCACTCAATTGAAAACTACACAGAGTGCGATTGAAACTTAAGATTAGAAGCACACAGGTTCTACAGCTTGAGCGCTAAAAAAGAATAATTTAATTTTATTTAAAATTTTACATTAATTAAAATTGTACAATTTCTAATCGGAAGCCTTAAAACTTAAAGAATAAAAATTGGAAAAGTACAAAATCGAGTAATTCTTAATTTTTGAATGAATAAATGGAAGGAATTCAGTTTCTTAATCTTGTACAATTTCGAAATGAAAGTGCTTCATGTTGTACAATTTTTAATAATTTAGGGATCAAAAACTGTCTAGTTTAAAACGTACAAATGAGGAGACTTCAATCTCTCAGTTTTTTTTACAAATAAGTTGAACTGGAAGTTAAGATAGTTTTATAAATTTATAGAGCTTGTTTTTTAATATCTAGAATTTTAAGTGACCTGAATTTGTAATATTGTACAATAAATTATTTTCACCTGGAGACTGCCTAATTTTGGAAGCCCCGATTTTGTGGAATATTGAGTTTGAAATTATTCAAATTTTATTGTTAAGTTTGAAATTTAAACTATTTCCTGTTAGGGATTTTCGCATGGAATCCGTTGATTTGAAGATTCTTTTTTTGAACAATCCAAATTATGAATTTTTTGTGTACTGATTTTCGAAACAGAATATCCTGTTTCTTATTACCTGCCAAGCATGATCAAAACACCTTCCTTCAGTCTTCAGACCCTCTTCAGCTAAATAAACCATTTCTTTAGCTGCTGCGTGTTGGCTGTTAGCTCTTTCAAATTTGACAGCAGCTCTTTGCGTTTCTGATAAAGCCTGCATATTTTATTAAGATAAAATACATCATTCATAATATTTTTGTCCTTTATTTATTAACCGGATTTATTTATTAAACGGATCAGCATCGGGGTGGCGATTTGGCAGACAATTTCAAATTCCCGGTCATTTCCCGGTTTCTCCCGGTCAAGTTTTTCAATTTTTCCGGTCAACTAAAAGTAACATATTCATATTTGTCGCAAAGCGCAAACATTTGTTTCAATTCGTGACATTCATTCTAAACATCCTGTCAATTTGAGTCAGCTGAAAAATCTCACAGAGCAACAAATTTGCAAAAAGTTTTTCTTATAATGGAAAAAAATAAAAATTCTTCCTCTCATGACGTACGGATATATTTACATATTTTGAGAATCAGATTAAAGGAACGTTACATTCCTTAAATCAAATGATAACAGGGTAGCGATTCGACGGACGATTCCAAATTCCCGGTCATTTCCCGGTTTTTCCCGGTCAAGTTTTTCAATTTTTCCGGTCAACTAAAAGTAACATATTCATATTTGTCGCAAAACGCAAACATTTGTTTCAATTCGTGACATTCATTCTATACATCCTTTACCAAAACAGATCAAGAATTGCAAAATAAATTAATTTTGAAAAAATACTCAAATTTCCCACGAAAAAAAATACCATTTTCTTAAAAAATTTGGAACAGTTTAACTTACAATTGGAAAAATCAATCTGCGATAACAGAAAAAAATGGGTTTCTAACAAAATATTTCATTTTCCAACCAAAGTGATGAATTTTAAAATAACATGATGGTTTTTCAACTGGAACAGTTTGCATTGCAAACTAAGAAGATGAATTTTCAACTAAAATTATAAATATTCAACTGGAACACTTTAATTTTCAACCATGAAGGTGAATATTCAAACAAGGAGATTAATTGTCAAATAGAAAGATTAATTTTCTACCAAAAAATACAAACAGAAAAAAAAGTAGAATTTTAAACTGAAAAAATATTTTTTTCAACCGAAAATGGAACAGTAACATTTTCAGTTTGAAGATCCACTCTCAAACGAAACTTAAGAGTTTTTTACTGAAACAAAGATTCATCAACTGGAAGAGTTGAATTTTCAAACAGATGTATTAATTTTTAGTAAAAAGATCAATTATTGTCAACCAAAATTTTAATACTCAAATTTTGAATTAAAAAAAATTAATTTTCAAATACAACTTTGAAATTTCCGATTAGAATAAGTTAAATTTTCAGTTGGAAAAAATTACCTACAACAAAAAAACATCAGCTTGTATAAAAAAACTAACCTTCAAACAAATCGATTTTGAAGCAAAATGAAGAATCTTTAAATAAAATTGTGAATATTTAACTGCAGCAGTTGAATTTTGAACAAGAAAGACGAGTTTTTACTTGAAATGATGAACCCTCCACTGGAAAAGTTGAAATTTTGACAAAAAATTAATTTTCAGCCAAAAAATACAAATTTTCAACAAAATGGTTGAATTGTGAACTAAAGAGATAATCATTTTCAACCAAAAATAGAATAATAAAATTTTTGGCTTGAAAATTATTTCTAAACAAAACATAAGAGTTTTCAACCAGATGAATTTTCGACTGGTATGAAAAATATTCAACTGTTTAAATTGGATTGTCAACCGTGAAGAAGAATTTTCGAATAAGAAAAGTACCTTTTGAAGAAAAAGATAATTTCATACCAAAAAATCTATTTCTTTAATGCATTTCTGTACGTGTTAACCGGTTGTTCGTGTTAACCAAGTTCGTGTAAACGAGGGTTTACTGTAGTTGAATCTTGAACTAGAAAAGATCATTTTCCACTAAGGATGAAAAAGTTAAATTTCCAGGGAGAGAAATTAATTTTCAACCAAACTAATGAGGTCTCAGGTGAAAAGATGAATCTTCAACTGGAATTAATGTATTTCATGCGAAAAAGGTGAATTTTTAACCATAAAGATTAATTTTATACATAAGAGGCGAATCTTCAACAAAGGAAATAAATTCTCAAAGGAATAGTTCAATTTTTAAATTCAAAAACCAATCTTCAACTAAATACTTGAATCTTCAGTGAAAACAGATGAATTGATTTTCAACAAAGTAGTTATAATTTCAATAAGAGGTGGATTTAGAAATAAAATAATGCACCTTTAACAAAAAAGTATAATTTCCCACAAAAGAAATTAATCTTCAACCAACTAGTTGATTTTTCAACTAAAACAGGATGAATTCGCAATGAACAATGTGAACACACTTTCTATTATAATTTGGAAATATTCCCCATTCGAAATACTACTTCTTCTCTAAGAACTGTTTGAAGTACTTTCTTTATTTAAAATTATGAAGAAGCGACTTTCAAATTTTGACGAATTTTGAATTGGAAAAGCAATTTTCTTAATTCCCTCTCTTTTCAATTCAAATTTTGAAAAATTCCCGTTTCATGTAAAAGATTCCCTGTTCTAAGTAGGAATTATATGTGACGTGCGCCGAAGAAAGGGGGCTTACTCTAAAAAAATCGAAATCGAGGTTTTCACACCTTCTGATCCTTTATGTGTTGCTCTTTTTATTGAAACAATCGAAAATAATTTTCGAGCCTTATTGTTTCTGATAATTTAGTTTTTAGTTTCCCTCTCTCACACAAGTCGCGTGTATCGGGTCTACTTTGACCGCTCGCCCTGAACAATTTCACTTTTCAGAGTAAGCCCCCTTTCTTCGGTGCACGTCACATATGTCTTTACTGAAATTCTCTGCCCTAAAATAAAAATTATAATTATTTTCTCAAATTCCTTGTCCCAAGTCAGATAAATGAAGAAAAGCAAATAAAACGTGATAAATACATTTCTTTTCTGTTATATGTTTTGATTATCAAACTTGAGTCAGCTAAGAAAAATCTCACAGAGTAACATAAAGTATAGATATATTTAAAAATTGTCCGAATCAGACTAAAGGAACGTTACGCCCTTCAAATCAAATTATAAGACGTTATAAGACCTCTTTTTAATTTATGAAAAGAAAGCGGTCATTTCTCGAATTTGACGGGAAAATTTTTAATTGTTTAGTTCAAGTCAAGTAATTTCCCGGTTCTTAAATTGAATAAACGGTCATTCCCCAGTTTTTTTTTTGGGTCAGTAAAATTCTCGGTTTCCTGGTCAAGTCGCCACCCTGAGCATTGAGATTGGGAACTGATGAGAAGAAACTTGAATGAAATATGAATTTACATTACCTCTTTAGCTTTGAACCTCGCATCATAGTAGGGCCTCGATTTTTCTATACAGTCGCCTAACTTTTTAGCAAGAGTGTCGATTTTTACTGAGGATTCGCAGAGTAGTTCTCGAAAAGTCGCCCTTGCCTCCTAATTTGAAAGAATTGGAATTTCTTTTATTAAAAATATAATTAGATATAAGTACCAATAAAAAAACCTAGAAGGGACATCCATAGCCCAATAATAATTATCGTAATTATTTATATGAATAAGTTAAGATATCACTTTGAAGATGAATTTTAGTATTTGAAAATTTAAGCGCAATACTGCATTTCATTCTGCCACTAGAATACTTGAAAAACATCTCTATTAGTATGGTATAAAACTCTCCTTGCAACACAGATTGGACTCACGAGTTATTTAGAGTAATCTCAGTTCTAATAAAAGACGAATGAAAATCTTAAGATATAATTTAACAGTTATGATGTGTGCGCTATTATCCAGTTATCCACGCTGTGAAGCAATCACCCTAATGAAATCCAATCGCTACCAGTTACAAAACTGTATTTGAGCTCCGCAGATATAATCTTTACTTTCATCCTGCTCGAGTGATTTTTATATTCAGCTTTTGATGAGGTTTGTTCGGCAATTAAAATTTATTCAATATAATTTCTGAATTTAAAAAAGTTCTACGATTCAGGTTCCCAGTTTCATACAAACCAAAATACTTTTCAGTTGAGTTTATTTTTTAGAGTTGATATTTAACAATCCAAAGATGGAATAAATTCTACCGCTAATGCCTAAATTTAATCCGAGGATTTTTGTATTAAAGTGAAATTTGTATTGTGTAATAATAAGTTCTAGAAACTTACGTCTAAATCGACTTCGAGTTTATTGATGTCGTCAGTCGCTGTATTTAGTCTTTCGAGTTCGATCTGAAATTAATAAAATATTCATTTCAAATAAATAATAGAAAAAAGATTAGGTGAGATGATTATAACTTCCAACTTGATTTCGAAGATAACTCCATCCAAGTAGAAATTCGAGAAACGTTTCCAACAATGGCAGTGTATCAAGAAGCCAAATTTCTTTTAACCAGGTTAAAATTAATACGAACAAATTACTCAAAGAAAGAAAACTTGGTCTTAAATAAATTTTACCATACTAATTGTGATCTTTTTTTATGGGAGAGAAACTCCCTAAATATTTTTTTGAAGATTTAATTTCTATTTTAGCGTCCGAGAGTTAAAAATTTTAAATAATAATTTTGAAATTTCACGATTCATTCAGACAAAATAATTTTTGTAAAGAAAGAGAAAAAGGCTGTCCCAGCTGTATAAATTGTCGAGTTTATAAATTTGTTATTAAAATATAAAATATTTAGCACAGTGTATTCCACCACAAAAATTTAAGTAACCTTTTTTTTTAAAGTAAAAAGTGAATAACTTTTTCATGAAAAATTAACGGGTGTTGTAAAAAATATATAAACAAAAATTTCACGGTTTTTCTTCTATAAACTGTGCAAGATAATTTTGGAAAAATGTATTTCTCGTTCTCAGAAAAATTGAAAAATTTAATACCATTTTCCACAAGCAATGCCACGTTTTGATTGCAAGTTGTGGGTGTTCCAAATCAAGTTCGAAATTGCAAAAAAAATCCCACAATATTGGAAGTTTTATTTCAAATTGAAAACGTATGAAATGTTCAACTTTCAAATATGAAGCGTCCAGGATAGCACATTTTTTTTATTGTTTCGAAGCATAAAATTAAAAAAAAAGCGTTCTAAATTCAAATATTGATAAAATCTTGTAAATTAACACGTTACAAATTACGGAAGAATTACCTAACTAAATTTCAACATGAAAAGGGATAATATAAATTGCAAGAATGAAACATAATGTAAACTGCTTATTTATTTTATTTCCGAAATATTATGAAACAGAAAAAGATGTTTTCAACTCTAAAATGAGAATTCCGTTGATCATATTCGAGACATTTAAATTTGTATTAATATCTTACTCTAAAAATATGTTTGTGTTATCTCTAAAGAATTTTTATAGAACACCTGTAAACAATCTAGATTTCGCTGTAAATTTGCCACGTACAAGAAATAAATATTCGTCACAAAAGTATCAGACTCATCGATTTTTTATAATTTTCATACTTTCTATCATTTTCCTACCATAAATGCATACAATGGAAAGAATATAATAAAAAGGTGATACAAAGAAGATGCAGAAGAAAAATAAAACAGAAACGTAATATAATTATGACAATAAAAATGACAGGTGTGAAAGGAAAGTTTTGAAGAGATAGAGAAAAGGGAAAAAGCGTTAAAATTACCTGCACCCTTGGATCCACTGCATCTTCATTAGTTCCAAAATCATCGCAACGTTCCTCTTGCACCCTTTCACTCATAATTAAAGTTAGGAATTAAGTTTATTTACAAGTTTCACATGCCACCTGTATCGTCTGCTACATTTCAGGTGGCCATGTTGGACTTACAGCCCTGCGACGTCCAGGGGTGTACATTTATTTCTTTGGTCAAGTGCATCCCAGTCCCCCTAATCAATTTCGGAATCTCGGTCAAGCTATATATTATAATCAAAGATATCTTTTCTATGATTCTCCATCAAATTTTCATAATTTAGAAGAATCTTTTTCATTAGCAACATTATCATTTATTTCTAACATTTCACTTGAGAAATAAACACTTGTACCCAGATATCAGGGATTTTGTTTTTTGAATATGAATGCATTCGTTTTTCTCGAAAAAATCGGACGACTAAAAAACCATTAGTTTTTTTTATAATTTACCTGAACTTCATCAAAATTCTATATTATGATACTTTTTAATTAACAGTAATGTTCCAATAATGTTCCAAAAAACATGAAGGGATAAGGTAGGAATCGGGTAGGAATGACATGGCCATAATTGGCATGCTTTTATTATTTATTTCTTATTTTAATTTACGTCATCAATACGTCTCTCCCGTTTTAATGTACCCTCAGTTGGTAAATAGGTGCCGGCGGTTGGAAATATATAAATATTTATCTGGTGCATACCACCGAATTTGTCAATAATACAGGGGTACTCAAAAGGAGGTTATCAATAAGAGATCGATATGTTGTGTATAGATTATTGATTATTGAATGAATATACATGAGCATAAGGGCATGTATGAATTAGCATTTTCTACATTGACGGTATTTTTATGTGGATAAAATCATGTATACACGAAATGATGTATGAAGTTGAAAGTCTGACCAATTCAACAAAAGGAGCTGAAGAAAAGTAAACAATTAACTAAATTTCTATCAATGGTGGCATCAACTACGACTGACTGTCGGTAACTCATAACTGATAGGAACATTGCTCGGTCGGTAGGTACCGCTATAGCTTCTTCGTTGTACTGCTTTGAACATGTTACGATTTGACATAATTTTGATTTTTCATGTTCCGCTAGCTTTTGAGTTGAATCATATACGATTTTAATAAACACTTTTCTTCCAATTTCTAACTTTTGATTCTTTCTTTCCTGGACACTTTCAAAATCGTATGCTTTTACCTTTTTTTTCTGTTCAAAATTTTGCCATACTTTCTCAATTGGACATATCAAAATTGGACTACATGAAATTCACCATATCTCACAATTTCCCAGGAATATGACAATCATAGATAGAAACTTTTGCTACATTCCAATTGTATTAAATTGTCTAAGACATCCATATTCCATCCACTCAACTCCTCAAGCTCTTATGAGCGAAGGAACAAAGAATCAATTATCAAATGTCCAAAGAAATCATTCTTTCTGTTTATCACTTTCCTATAAAGGAAAAAAATTGTATGCAACCATCAGTGTCATAGCGACCGGGTAAATGGATTTGAATGAAATGGCCAACCCCTTCCTACTTCAACAATTTTTTCAGATCATATATTTGTTATGAATTCTACATTTTGAAACCTCCAACAAAAAGTGATATATATTTTTTATTAAAAGCTCGGGTTAGAAAAAATATGAACAAAAAACGAAGTTATATTGGTTTTTGATAAAAGGAACATCTTGTCCTTTTAAGGGCTTTGGTTGGTACCCCTGGAGCTTTTTACTATGGAGATCGATCTCTTCTCGCGTTTGCCTCTCCCATATGTACCGGGCCGCGGTGTCAACTCGCAAACGAACTTTTCATTCGCATTGGTGTGTTTCAGTGTCTGAATAGGTGGACTTCATTCAGGGAAAGCGTTCAGTGTGAAAACGTCATTCCAATTTCAATTGAAGTGGTGAGCAAAAACGAACCAATCAAATCTCACGCGTTGTCCTTTCCTCTTTCAATTTCGTCAGTTGGTTTTCAACTTATTCTATAGGGCGCAGGAATTTAATTCGAATAGCAAAAATTGTGGCTTTGAGTTGGGAGCACACTTTCTTTTTTGACATTTTTTTGCCCTCCCAAGAATACATAATTTATCCAAGTTTTGAGGAACCGAACTGGGACCCATCGGGACCAAAATTTACCCGTCCCTGAAAAATGAGACTCAACTCTTACAGGGTGACTTTTCAAACACAAAAATTTAATTGACATAGTTTCAAGATTTGGGCAAAGATTCTTTGATTTGGGTAACCAGTACTAAAGTCTTAGAACGAAGGAGGTTTCAGAAGATAACCTATTTAGATATTTTTTTTTAGATTTATCAAGGAAGAAATTGAGTAAAAAGATTATTGTTTTGATAATCAGTGTTTTAGTTTCGAAATCGAGCATGAAAAATGGAGTTTTTACGATTCAAAAGAGATTAAAAGGAACTAAATGTTTCAAGGTGCTACCATGATGATGAGTTGGAAGAGTTGGAACTTAGGGATAGGCGAATTGGGATCGATTCTTCAAAGATCGATCTTTTTCACTCAGAAGATCGATCTTTTGAATCGATTCTTTACAAGTCAATTTTTTATTGGGTCGATTCTTCACCCTCAGAATCGAAGAAGCGATTTTTTTAAAATTCATTCATCTGTCCATGGAGAATAGACATAAGGAGACCAATCTGTAATGTATGGACTTCTCCGAAAACGGTCGCTTTTCTGGCGGCACTAACACGTTCATATATGTGTGCAGTACATGAACATCTCGAGCATGCCGTCCTAACCGCATTTGTGAAAAAAATGGCCGACATTTCAGTCGCATATGAGGTTATGTATACGTCATGTTCACATAGGCGGCCATATTATTTGTACCATGGAGAATAGACATAAGGAGACCAAT
>WSXT02000030.1:722218-737620 GCA_011762715.2 Neuroterus valhalla
AAAGTTCCATAATTTATTTAAATCATCTCAAGTTACATCATTTGACAATTTTGGGTTGTAATAGTGTTTTTCGTCGAAAAAATGGAAGTTCTAACTGGTACACATTTAGCATTCGATTTCCTATAGTTGAAAATTAAACCTCCAGAAGTTCAACTCTTAAAAAATGATACGAATTGAGATTCCATTTTGAACGATTGAAAACTCAAGAAGAAAGATAAATTTATATTGAAAACAAGTGTCAAAAATGTTATATTAACATAATTTTACCTGAAAATTTGTTATATTAACATATTATGCTATTAGAAAGAAAAGATTGAAAGAAGTCGATTTTTGCAAAAATAATATAATAGTAATTGAAAATTTGTGAACAGCAATGTAACGGCTTGGTTGTCTATTTATTGCACAAAAATATGCATTTATTCTGGAGTTAAGATATCAATAATCCAAAGATGAAGATCAATATCGAAAATAATTATAATCGTGCGCAGTATATTTAAATATCTCCAAAGAAGATATGAACCATTTGTGTCATACGATTCCAGTGATTTTGCGGTATGAATAAAGCCTCAAGCCAACTCGACGTTCCGAGTTTTATCAACATTCCGGCTTTACTATCAGTACATTATTTAAAACTGAGCTCAATCGCTTTATCACAAACAAAAGTTTTAATCTGACTTGAAATTATTCGAAAAAGCTTCGATTTGAATTTTAATTACATTTAGTTCACCTTGATAGCCCTGGAATCGCACACAATTCACCATGAAATCACTGGAATGATTCGAATTTTAGAGTGCAATCAATGCAATCTCTCGCACTTAACCGTAAAATCATAAAAAATCACTGGAATCGCTCGGAAATCCACTCAAAATAACTGCAATCACTCAGAATTGACCCTGCTATCACTTGCAATCACTTGCGATCACTTGCAATCACTTGCAATTACTAGCATTTACTTGAAATCACTTGCAATCATGCAATCGGTGTACAACGGAATTCAGAGTTATGTACCCCTCGGGTTATCTTGAAAAATCACACTTTTCCTGTTATGTAACTCTTTTTATATACCTAACCTACTTAGGCCTACTTCCACCTTGCAACATTAAAACACTACAAGTTTTCCTTCAAAGAACTAGTAATAGATACTATATTTCATCGAATCTTCCCAAAATAAATACTATAAAAAAAACCCGTCCATATAGAATTTTGATCTATTTTCTATTTTTCTCCAAAACAGTTGGTTTTACAATAAAGTCACAGGACAAGAAAGATGTCATTCTTTTTGCATACAATTTCAATCTACGAGAATATCGCAGGACTTTTCTTAATATTTTCAAAAATTTTAGCAGAAAACGAGATTACTTGACTTTTTCACCGCCTGGCTGAAGTATCAACAGAAATGAAAAAAAAATTGTTTGGTCTTACCTGAAAAGATAAATATTTGTTATTCTCAACCCGCCTTCACGTTTGGCTTTTTCGCAACGAATTTTTCAATTTTTTTAATTATCAAAGGGATTTTTTGTGTATTTTATGAATCAAGTGTGAGATCAAACATCTTCGAACTCGACCGTAAAGCTAAAAGATCCTTAGCAGCTCTCATTTTAGACCCAGGAGGAACTTCTGGGATGAGCAACAAGCCAAGAATTTTAAGCAGTTTTTTTAAATTTGCGCAAAAATTTTCATTTCGATGCTGCTTTATCTTTTACCCAATACAATCAAAATATTTGTAGGTACATTATTACAATTTGAGTCTGACTCTTTCAAATATTTTTGCCCCATTATTTGTTGACACAATAACAGAAAAAGTTGAAACATTCATTTTGAGAGAGATGTTTGGCATTCACTTATGTTTATATTAAAAAATGAATTATTTAAAACGTGTAGACATTTTCCACGGGATTTTATATTTTGTCCTTGTTCATCGCATCGATCGTTCATTTTTGCAACACCCACTCGAAAGTAGCACTGTTTGTGTCTCTAAATAATGCTAAAAGTAATAGATTCTAGTCAAGGAAATGAAAATTATATTACCGCATGCGCAATTCAAGGCATAGTTATTTTGAACCCAAACTTGTTACGCATGCGCTCTCCAGGGATAAGAAACTTTGCACACTGGCAGAGTTGTGAGGGTATGTTACAGTGCCATTGTCACTGTTTTGGAGCAGCCTTCAGCTTTCTAATCTCGCGAACGGCATGCGCAAGAAAAAAACATGACACACATGCGCATATGTGATTCACGCACAGATGGCTCGTGTGATTCTATCATTTGCCTTCAGCTCATGTTGAGAATCTTACACTCGTAAGCCTTCACCCGTTTTGTACACTTGTATTACAAAAATCTACAGTAAATGGGAATATATTCTAGAACAAGGGTGTCCAACGCAAGGCTGGCACGCTTCTCCTTTCTTCCCCTCCTCCGAGCACTTCTTCGAGAATTCTCTTCTCGTTTCTCCAATCTACATCGCGCTCACCGTATGAACGCATTCAATGTGATAAGAGAGGGGATTGACGAGTGACAGTTATTTACATTGCTGCTCACGCGTTGGATACCTCTGTTCTAGAATATGTATATTAGAACAAGATCTTTACCTGATTTAGTTGCAAATGGATCCTTCGGATGATTGGTCTTGATGGCGTTCATCCTTCGGTTCTGTACATTCGTTGGTTCACCACCACATCCTCCAGCTCCCGGGGGTAGGAGTGCGGCTTGTGGTCCGCTACCCAGAGGACCTCCTCCGGGCGCACCGACCCCCGGGGCCCCGGGTGCTCGAACCCGGGGTTGCTCTACTGGTAGAACTCGACGTCTCTTCTTCGGGAGCTTAGCTCGCGCCTGCGTGTGACTGTAATACATCGCAAAATTGCTGACGATCACGGGCACTGGCAGGGCGATTGTGAGTACGCCGGCCAAGGCACAGAGGGCGCCGACGAACATCCCCACATATGTTTTGGGTACCATGTCGCCATAGCCGACGGTGGTCATAGTGACCAGAGCCCACCAGAGGCCGAGCGGTATGCTCTTAAAGTCATTCTTAGGATTGTACTGTATACGCTCGGCATAATAAACCAGACTCGCGAAGATGACGATGCCGAGCACCAGGAAGAACACCAGGAGGGTAAGTTCTTTTGCAGAGGCACGGAATGTTTGTATGAGGATTTTCAACCCCGAAGAATGTCTTGTTAATTTGAAGAGCCTCATGATCCTGATGATGCTGAAGAACTCAAGGATGTCTGCGTTCTCCAAATGTGAGGCAAATTTTTGCAAGGCCAAGTCGATGTAGAAACTCAAAGTGGCGATCATGTCGATCAGGTTTACCGAACTCTTGATGAAGTCACAGCGATTTGGACTGGCCGTTATTCTTATGAGGAATTCGACTGTGAACCAGGCATTACAGATGCACTCGATGTAAAAGAAGGCGTCGTGGGCGTTCGTGTGGGTCTTGTCCAACACCCACTTTGTCTCGTTACCAACCTTCGCTGACCTGTTGACGATTATTGGTACCCTCATGTCCGGGTGGGTCTTCAGGCAGAATGAGAGAATTGAGACGCAGATGAAGAATACGGATATGACGCCGATTATCTGTAATTAGAAATCAAGGCAGACAAATCTATTGAGAATGTTTTTTAAGGTCAAGAATAGAGGACACTCTGATAAGCTGAAGCGAAAAACAAAAAGAATAAAATCTGCAAATGTTTCAAGTTAGTGGGAAAATCTAATAAATTATCAATCACTCTATCAGGCAAGATAAAGCATTAGGTTCAACATAATCGATTTGAGTCATGACTCAATTTGTAGGAGTTTAGCAACCAGTTTCACATGATCACCAACTTAACGATAATCAGTCGGGCTAGGTAAGTATAATCATGATCAAACTTGACTCAAGTAAGTTTGTCTGATCAATAAATTACACGTTGCCTTCTTGCCCTCTAGATATGTTCGAAGAAAATACTAAGTTCTATTTCTCATCGCTTAATAATGATGAAGTTTCCCTATCAATTTGTTATTATATTCAAGAGATAAAAAAAACATCTAGATATGCGCACCATATGTTGTTGACTAATTATAATTTGAAATAACAATTTATATCTAACGGGTGACCAAAAAACTCCGCAGTAGTTATTGTATAGCGCGGACGCTGTAGAACGATCGACGGCTGACCATAGCAGCGAGGCATCACTGCGTGGCGAGGTAACTCAAGCGTGCCAGTGACGCAAGTCGGTTGCGGTCAGCCACACAATAAGTGTCACGTGCCTCAATGCTATGTGGCTCGATTTTCGATTCAGATGTCTCGGAATTCTTTATATAATAAATTCGAATTGAAAATACTAATGATATATCTTTACAAGCAAAAATCTATTGATGTAACTTAATAATTTCTGTAAACATGCATATTAGGGTGGTCCAAAAATGCAATAGAAAAATTCTTTTTTGAATTTTTATGCAAAACACCTGGAAATTCGTTCGAATCCACAAAAAAATAAACGCATTAAAAAAAATATACATGTAGAGGTTGCGCAAGCACCATGAAGTTTACCACGTATTTACCATAAGAAAAAAAAACTTTTTTGTAAATTTTATTCAGAATTCTCAATATTAAGTGAATCGAGTTCGAGATTCACAATTTCTTTTCACAATTAGTCATGGAATGCGAATAAAATATTACTTTTCAAATATCACCCCCATAAGTCTGTTTTATAGGGCCCGAAAAACCCCCTTGAGTAAAAAAATGTTTTTTTTTGTAGTTTTTGGGGCTAATTATGATTTTTTTGCGGTTTTTTTAAGACAGATTGTTTCAAATACATGGAATACTGCTTTATACTTTTAATTAGATGTTTGTTAAAATTTTTAAAACAATTTTTTATTGTTTGTAGCAACTTTCTCTCATTAAAGGGTTAGAAATTCAAGGTTTTTTCTGGATTTTTCAACTTATGTTTAACAATTCAGTTGAAGCAAGGTAATAATCAACGAAAGTTAACAAAAATATTTGTTTACACAATTTTTTATTATTATATCAATATTCTCTTAGAATAATGCTATAAAGGTGCAATTTTTCGGAAATTTTCAACTTTTTGTCCACTTTTCACTTAGAGTAAGTAATTATTTGATTTGATTAAGCAAAAATTGATTACAACTACATAGTTGCTGTTGTTTCCTAAAATTGTTAACATCGTATCCCTTTTCAACAAGATTAAAATAACAATCACATTCTTTTTTTTCATAATTGTTTGAACAATTTATTATCATTGCTAATATTATTTTCTTTGCCTAATGATGGAGACTTGCGATTCTTTCTGTAATTTTTAACTTTTTGCCTACTTTACACTTGGATTGAGTTAACATTTTATCTAATTTAGCAAAAATATTTGTTCAAACAAATAATTATTTTTTATGGCTATCTTCACTTAGATTGTCCTAAAAAGTTTCGGTTTTTTCTGAAAAATTCAACTTTGCTCTATGTTTCCAGTTTCGAACAAATAATAAATAAACATTAGACGGAATCATATTTTAAATTGTACTGCATGGTTTTAGGTAAATTATTTCCGTTCTTTTCCCAATGTTCAAAAAAATTAATTAAAAAAAAAAGCTGAATCCATTCAGTGAAATTTGAATTTCGAATTCCCTACTGAAATTATGGATCTTCAACGCAAGAATTGAATTTTTTAAGAAAGGAGTTCAACTTTCAACCAAAGAGTTGAATCTTCGACCTAAAAATATAAATTTTCAATCAAAAATATAATGGTTGATATTAAAAAAAAATGTATTTCAAATAAATAACAATATAATTTAACCGATAATTGAATCATTTCAATGCAATTCAATATAATTCAATTTCATTCAAATTCCATTCAGTGCAAAGATAAACATTTCAGAAAAACCACAACTTTCTAGCACTGATCTAAGAGGAAATGATCACAAACAATATAGAATTGTTTAAATAAGCATGTTTGTTCACTCCCATCAATTATTACCTCACTAAGTGAAAAGTGGACAAAAAACTTAAGAGTTTAGAAAAAAGAAGTTTCTATCATCAGGCGGAGAAAATATTATTAGCAATGATAATAAATTATTTAAGCAATAGTTTTTTTAACATGGATTCATTATTACTTTAATCTAATTGAGAAGTGATAAAAAGTTTAAAATTTTAGGAGAAAACTGCAAATATGTAGTATTAATCTAGAAGAAGATGGCTATAAACATTTACAATTCGTTCAAACAATTATTTTTGCTCAATTAAAGTGAATAATTACTTTAGGTGAAAGAAGGGCAAAAAGTTGAAAATTTCAGATTATTCTAAGAGAATATTGTGACGATTAAAAACAAATTGTTTAAACAATTATTTTTATTAACTTTAATCGATTATTACTTCACTTCAACTGAAACGTTGGATATGAGTTGAGAAATTCAGAAAAAACCTTGACTTTCTAGCCCTTTTTTAAGAGAGTTGCTAAAAACAATAATAAATTGTTTTAAAAATTTCAATAATCATCTTATTATCAGTAAAAAGCAGTATTCCATGTATTTGAAACAATCTGCGTAGAAAAAACCACAAAAAATCATAATTAGCGTCAAAAACTCGAAAAACCCATTTTTTCACCTATGGGTTTTTTTCGGAACCTTCAAAAATAGACTTATGGGGGTAATATTTGAAGAGAACTATTTTAATCACATTCTGTCACTAATTGTGAAGAGAAATGGTGAATTTCGAACTCGATTCACCTAATATTGAGAATTCCGAATAAAATTTACAAAAACGGCCTTTTTTTCTTATGGGAAATACGTGTTAAACTTCATGAGGCTTGCGCCACCTCTTAATATTGTTTTTTTTTTTAAATGCGTTTATATTTTTTTTTTGGATTCAAACAAGTTTCCGGGTGTTTTGCATAAAAATTCGAAAAAAATTTTTTTGGACCACCCTAATGCACATACTCGCATCAAAAACATGGAAAGCTTGCCTTATTTCGGTTAAGATTTCAGTAATTCATATATGAGTTCAGACAATTTATATAAATAGTAAAAAGGTTTAAATTATTGAATAATTTGGCCAACTGCAAGGGAGAGGCGGGGCGGAGCAAGCTTGATGTAAAGGTTAAAATCAGCAGAAGATTTTTCTTTTACATTCGAACGGTATTTTTCAACTGACCAGATATTTTGATATTTTACCCTGCTTTGTGTTGATAGCCTGATAGGTATGATAGATTCGCATTGGAAAAAAGAAAATTTTGAACAGTCTTCTAGAGTCTATCTCCAAATTTTTATTTTTCGTTCTATCCAAGAGACTGCATTATTCCTCCTTTCTCCTTTAATATGCATTTCCGTACGACCACTTTTATGTTACGACTATTGCTCTTTTATGGTCTGAATACTTTTAATCGGAAAGTAAATATATGATTGTTCTTCTGGATCAAAGGATTTTATCGATCAATCCACTTCAAATTTTATGGAATCTGTTCAGGGACTACAAATTTCAAGAAATATGCGATACATTCGGAATATGGGAAAGTTTATTAAAAAATTGTTACAGTACATCAAACTATCCAGGAAGCCTGATATTTGTTATTTTATCATATGTGTTTCTGGGTTGAGTGATAGGAAGTAGGTCATATCGAACAAAAAATATTGAATTTTCAGACAGATGTTCTGTGATTATTATTTATCCTACCATCAAGTAGAACAAATAACATTATTTATCTAAAACTTCTATCTGCTCCAAACGATACTCCGAATTTCAAAAATGTAATCAATAATTTTAAATTTTAATCCTAATACATGATTTCACAAAAGGTGACTTTTTATTCCAAAATAACCTCTAATTTCAAAGCCGTTTCTTTTACGTGAGTATAATCAATTTATTACTAGGGGAATGGTCGGTTTTCCTTTTGATTAACCTTCAATGAATTACATTGTAGTCCCTAAAAGGAACATTATGGATTCGGAAATCCTCTTTACTGCATTGAGAACTCTGACTGTAGATGTAAATGTCATTTCTACCGGTTTCTACTAAAATTTGTGAAAAAGTGTTATTCTCGGTCCTAAATAACTTGAGTCAGGCCACGTCAACTGTGCACATGAAATTTTGGCGATTTTATAAAAAGTTACAACAATTGGAAAAATCTGTACATAATGGCATTACAAAAAAAACTTTGAACAATTTTTCAAAAAACGGCACCGTTTTCATTTGTTTTAATAATAATAATGATTTTTCAACTTTTGATAAAAAAATTTGTAACTTACGACTCGTTTGCAATAATCGAATGAAATTTGTTAAAACAGTTGTGAAGCATTTTATCTTTCTAATAAGAATTTTGTCTAAATTATTCTTGCAAAATTATCATTTTTTCATAAAGAATCATATAAACAAATGCGATTATTTTTAACTTCTAGGATCCCAATCGTGGTGAAAATTTAACGCAATATAGTTTGAACACTTGATCAAGTTCTTGTGGGAAAGGAAAATTGGAAATCCTCACTATGACGGTATTAAAAAGAAGTTTTTGTCGCGGGCGCCGCGTAACAATTGTCGCCTCAAACGGCGCGCTCGGCGCATGCGTCTTACGCTAGAAACGCGGCTGTTTATACTAACTTGTTTGTGCTCATACGAAAAATTTTCAATGCCCAGATATGCTAAATAAGTGAATTAGTTCCAAAAATTGTTTTTGACAAAGACAAATGTTGTTTCATTGAACTCTTATGTTTAATATTCTTGTTCTTCAGCTGAAAATCAATGATTCCACAGAAAAGGAAAATTTTCGATGCACGGATATGCCAAATAAGTGAATTTTTTAATAAAAATTGTTTCTAACAATGACAAATGATGTTCCATTGAACTCTAATGTGTGATATTCTTGTTCTTCATCTGAAAATCAATGATTCCACAGAAAAGAAAAATTTTCGATGCACAGATATGCTAAATAAGTGAATTAGTTCATAAAAATTGTTTTGACAAAGACAAATGTTGTTTCATTGAACTCTTATGTTTATTATTCTTGTTCTTCAGCTGAAAATCAATGATTCCACAGAAAAGGAAAATTTTCGATGCACGGATATGCCAAATAAGTGAATTTTTTAATAAAAATTGTTTCTAACAATGACAAATGATGTTCCATTGAACTCTAATGTGTGATATTCTTGTTCTTCATCTGAAAATCAATGATTCCACAGAAAAGAAAAATTTTCGATGCACAGATATGCCAAATAAGTGAATTTTTTAATAAAAATTGTTTTAAAAATGACAAATGTTGTTTCATTGGACTTCAATGTGCAATATTCTTGTTCTTCAGATGAAAATTAATGATTCCACAGAAAAGGAACATTTTCGATGCAAAGATATGCCAAATAAAGGAATTCAATTATGAAAATTGTTTTTAACAATGACAAATGTTGTTTCACTGAACTCTAATGTGTCATATTCTTGTTCTTTGGATTGAAATAAATGATTTCACAGAAAAGAACAATTTTCGATGCACAGATATGCCAAAAAAGTTAATTTGTTTATAAAAATAGTTTTTAACAATGACAAATGTTGTTTTACTGAGCTCTGATGTTTCATATTCTTGTTCTTAAGATGAAAATAAATGATTGCACAGAACAGAACTATTTTCGAAGCACAGATATGCCAAATAGGTGAATTTGTTTAAGAAAATTATTTATAACAATGAAAAATGTTGTTCCATTGAACTCTAATGTGTGATATTCTTGTCCTTCAGCTGAAAGTCAATGATTCAACAGAAAAGGAAAATTTTCGATGCACAGATATGCCAAATAAGTGAATTTGTTTATAAAAATTGTTTTTAGCACTCACCAGTGTTCTTTCATTGAACTCTAATGTTTAATATTCTTGTTCTTCAGATGAAAATAAATGATTCCACAGAAAAGGAAAATTTTCGATGCACAGATATGCCAAATAAGTGAATTTCCTAATAAAAATTGTTTTTAACAATGAAAAATGTTGTTTCATTGAACTCTTATGTGTAATATTCTTGTTTTTCAGCTGAAAACCAATGATTCCATAGAAAAGGAAAATTTTCGATGCAAAAATATGCCAAATAACTGAATTTGTTTATAAAAATTGTTTTTAACAATGACAAATGTTGTTTCATTGAGCTCTAATGTGTAATATTCTTGTTCTTCATCTGAAAATTAATTATTCATCAGAAAAGAAAATTTTTCGAAGAATAGATATGACAAATAAGTAATTTCTTTTAAAAAATTGTTAAAAATATTAACTTCAAGTGTTATTTCGAGCTTGTTTAAAATTAAAAATTGAGTCTTCACATTTCTAGAACAAAATCTATGTAAGTAATACATTCAGAATGCAAAAATGCAACAGTTAACAGGTTTATCTATTAATTTGTTTATAAAAATTAACAAAATACAGGATATTTATCTACAAATCACATTTTTATTCAGAAAAGGTAACTTTACTATGTCTACACCTATGTGAAGAAATATCGATTAATGGGGCTAAGTAAATATCGCAAATATAACCAATTGCAAATCTTAGGTTGAATAACAAATTAATAAATAAGAAATTCGGAAAACGTGCACCTCTGCGTCGAAGTACGATTTTTCATCAGTATTAAAAAAAACTCTGATCCGTTGAAAATTAAGTAGAAGGATAATTTTCGTCCCAAAAATGTGCTTTTTCCCCACTGTGCGCCGTTCGAGGCGATAATTTTATTGTTACGCGACGCCCGCGACAAGAACTTCTTTTCTTTATACGGTCAGAGTGAGAATTACCAATTTTTTTTTCTTGAGAACGGGATAAAGTTTTCATACTATGATGCGTTTAATTTTCACTAAGATCGGAGGCCGGGTAGGTATAAATTTATAAAAAATCGAATTCGTTTAAATAATTGTTTATGAAAAAATAATAATTTTGCAAATATAATTAAGAAAAATTTCTTATTAGAAAGAGAAAACGCTCCACAACTATCATAACAAATACCATTCGATTATTGCAAACGAGTCGTAAGTTATCAATTTTTCTATTAAAAGTTGCAAAAATAATAATTATTTAGAAACATGAAAATGTTGCGCTTTTTGAAAAACGGTTTAAAGTGTTTTTTTTTTTTAATTCTATTATGTACAGATTTTTCCAATTGATGTCACTTTTTAGAAAATCATCCAAATTTCATGGGGAATGTTGACGTGGCCTGACTCTTGTGCCAAATTTGAAATGAATCGTTTAATATCCCAAGGATTGTAATGAATAAGAATTATTTTGTATCGGACTGTGATTGGAACACATGAGAACATGAATAATCTACAATTCAAAATAATATATGTATTATGATGAATATAATTGATGGATATAAAAGTGGTTGAAGGAGTAAGCATTCTAGTAAAATTATATTTTTAATTTAATGAGATATTGAGGGCTTTGGAGATGCAAATTTTCATCGATACAAGTGAAGACTATTTAGTTCGATAATTAGAGCGTTAACAACATGATTATGCAGGTATAGATACACTGAATGGAACTTCGTATTGCTTGAAAGCATCGCTGCCAAATAAAGGGTTACTTTTCTGGTTCGCAATCCTCTTAGAGAAGAAACGTTTGCAGGCTGAAAGCGTACCCCACTTGTCCCCAAAGCCAACCATGAGTCGTATGCCAAACAACAAATTCAACAAATGGATTGGTTTTGGTAGACACAAATAAATGGCTGAATTATGCAAGCCATAAATCTCGACAATGGTCCTGAAAATATCATCATATTGTTCCTCTATTCTTGACCATTCATGCAAAAATCACATACCACAATACTGCTAAACCATAAGATTGCATAAAAATGATGATAATTGAAATGTATCATTTTGATAACAAAATGTTTCACATGCAATACATATAATAATGAGAAAGCATAAAGTATAGGGTGGTCCTCTGACTTATACAATAAAAAACAAGAGTTTCAAGTTTTTTGGACGACCAGAAATAGTATATTATGCATACGATATTTTTTATAACAAATGGATGATTTCAGACTTTTCTCGAAATGAAGTCATGATTTCAGCCAATATTGGAGTTCTTGGAGTTCGGAAAAATGTGGCATGATAGCAGAGAAGTTCAAAATTCGATAAAAATTTGTCTATAAATTCCCGGAAATTTCTGGACATTTTTGGTCATTTATGGTAATTTTACAGGAAAATATGGTGACTTACCATAAATCACCCAAAATTTAATTTGAAAAATTTCTGGGAATTTGTGGGAATTTTCGGTTATGTATGGTAATTTTACAGGGAAATATGGTGGCTAACCATAAGTGACCGAAAATTTTCATAAATTTCCGGAAATTTATGGTTATTTCAAAAATTGAGTTTTGGATGATTCATGACAAGTCACCATATTTTCCTGTAAAATTACCATTGATGACCTAAAATTTTCAAAAATTTCCCGAAATTTATGTATATTCTCGGTCATTTATGGTGAGTCACTATATTTTCCTGTAAAATTACCATTAAGGACCGAAAATTTATGTAAGTTTCCGGAAATTTATGGAAATTTTCAAAATTGAATCTTTGGAAATTTATGGAAATTCCCTGTCATTTATCGCAATTTTACAGGAAAATATAGTGACTTGCTATAAATCACCAAGAACTTAATTTTAGAAATTACCAATAATTCCCGGAAATTTTCGGTCATTTAATAGTGAGTCACCCTATTTTACTGTAAAATTACCATAAATGACCGAAATTATCATAAATTTCCGAAAAGTTTAAAAATTCAATTCTGGGTGATTTATGGTGAATCACCATATTTTCCTGTAAAATTACCATTAATGACCTAAAATTTCCAAAAATTTCCCGAAATTTATGTGAATTCTCAGTCATTCAGGGAAAGTCACCATATTTTCCTGTAAAATTACCATTAATGACCAGAAGGTTACATAAGTTTCCGGAAATTTATGAAAATTTCCAAAATTGAATCTTTGGAAATTCATGGAAATCTCCTGTCATTTATGGTAATTTCACAGGAAAATATGGTGACTTGCCATGAATCACCCAAAATTCGATTTTAGAAATTACCGAAAATTCTCGGTCAAATAATGGTAAGTCACCATACTTCCCTGTAAAATTACCATAAATGACCGAAAATTTTCATGAATTTCCGGAAACTTAAAAAATTGAATTCTGGGTGATT
Source organism: Neuroterus valhalla (assembly GCA_011762715.2). Taxonomy (NCBI): domain Eukaryota; kingdom Metazoa; phylum Arthropoda; class Insecta; order Hymenoptera; family Cynipidae; genus Neuroterus; species Neuroterus valhalla. The sequence continues at coordinate 735,352 of WSXT02000030.1, forward strand.
TATGGTGAATCACCATATTTTCCTGTGAAATTACCATAAATGACTGGAAATTGCCACAAATTTCCGGAAATTTATGGAAAATTTATAAAATTGAATTTTGGGAAATTTATGGTAATTTTCGGTCATTCGTGGTAAGTCACCAAATTTCCCGTTAAAACTACCATAAATGACCGAAATCTTTCATAAATTTCTGGAAAGTTTATAAATTGAATTCTGGGTGGATTATGGTGAATCACCATATTTTCCTGTAAAATTACCATTAATGACCAGAAGGTTATATAAGTTTCCGGAAATTCATGGAAATTTTCAAAATCTAATCTTTGGAAATTCATGGAAATCTCCTGTCATTTATGGTAATTTCACAGGAAAATATAGTGACTTGCTATAAATCACCCAATATTCAATTTTAAAAATTACCGAAAATTCTCGGCCAAATAATGGTAAGTCACCATACTTGCCTGTAGAATTACCATAAATGACCGAAAATTTTCATGAATTTCCGGAAACTTTAAAAACTGAATTCTGGGTGATTTATGGTGAATCACCATATTTTCCTGTGAAATTACCATAAATGACTTAAAATTGTCACAAATTTCCGGAAATTTATGGAAAATTTATAAAATTGAATTTTGGGAAATTTATGGTAATTTTCGGTCATTTGTGGTAAGTCACCAAATTTCCCTGTAAAACTACCATAAAGAACCGAAAATTCTCATAAATTTCTGGAAAGTTTATAAATTGAATTCTGGGTGGATTATGGTGAATCACCATATTTTCCTATAAAATTACCATCAATGACTGGAAATCGTCACAAATTTCCGGAAATTGTTGGGAATTTATAAAACCGAATTTTGGGAAATTTACGGAAATTTTCGGTCATTTGTGGTAAGTCACCAAATTTTCCTATAAAACTACAATAAATGACCGAAAATTTTCATAAATTTCTGGAAAGTTGTAAAATTGAATTCTGGGTGGATTATGGTAAATCACCATATTTTCCTGTAAAATTACCATCAATGACTAGAAATCGTCACAAATTTCCGGAAATTGTTGGGAATTTATAAAATTGAATTTTGGAAAATTTACGGAAATTTTCGGTCATTTGTGGTAAGTCACCAAATTTCCCTGTAAAACTACAATAAATTACCGAAAATCTTCATAAATTTCTGGAAAGTTCAAAAATTGAATTCTGGGTGATTTATGGTGAATCATAATATTTCCCTGTAAAATTACCATCAATGACTGGAAATTGTCACAAATTCCCGGAAATGGATGGAAATTTCTAAAATTGAATTTTGGAAAATTTATAGAAATTTTCGGTTATTTGTAGTAATTCACCATATTTTCCTGTGGAATTACAATGAATGACTGGAAATTTCCAAGAATTTCCATAAATTTGTGGAAATTTTCAAAATTGCATTACGGGGAATTTATGGAAATTTTTGGTCATTTGCGGTAAGTCACCATATTTTCGTGTAAAATTACCATAAATTACCGAAAATTTCTCAAGATTCGATTTTCAAAATTTCCGGAAATTCAATTAAATTTTTGGTTCTTTATGGTGATTCTACAGAAAAATATGATGACTTAACATGAATCACCCAAAATTCAATTTTGAAAATTTCCATAAATGTCCAGAACTTACCAAAATTGAATCTTGGGTGATTTATGGTAATTCACCATATTTTCCTATCTACCATAAATGACCGCAAATTGCCATAAATTTCCGCAAATTCAATTTCAAAAATTTCCATAGATTTCCGGAAATTCATAGACATTTTCAAATTATATAGGAAATACAAATTATACAGAAAAATATGGTGAATTATCATGAATGCCTGGAAATTCACATAAACTTTCTGAAATTTATAGTAATTTTTATAATTAAATTTTTCACATCTCCCTGTAAAATTACTATAGATTATCGAAAATTTCCATAAACATCCCAAGATTCAATGTCAAAAATTTCCGGAAATTAATTGAAATTTTTTGTCACTTATAGTAATTTAACAGGAAAATATGATGACTTACTATAAATCACCCAGAATTCAATCTAAAAAATTTCTATTAATTTCCGGAAATTTATGAGAATTTTTGGTCTTCATAGTAATTTCGCAGGTAATTAATGGCGACTCACGATGAGTTACAAAAATTTGAATTACAAAATTTCCTGAAATTTTTGGTTATATACGGTTATTTTTCAAGTTATGTATGGTAACTTTCTATAAATGACCGTAAAATTCTATTTTTTGCAACCAGAATTTCCTCA
>WSXT02000030.1:737720-749727 GCA_011762715.2 Neuroterus valhalla
ACTTCCGTCAAAAGTCGAGCGTGAAGCGCGAGTGCCACGATGAGAATGTGTACCTTAAAGCCAACAGAGCTTTGAGAGATGTAATCTTCATCTATACCTAATTACGTTATAAATTAAGAATATGAGGTTGCATTGGTTAACTGAGATCTAAAAGAAATTGATTTGTTCAATTTACTTTCAAATTTTCATAATTATTGAAATGGACAATAGCAAGAGCATTTTGAATGCGAGACACAAATACCCGAGCGCGCAGCGCGAAGTTTGAAATGAACGAGCGCGAAGCGCGAGTCTAATACTTTATCGAGCGCGAAGCGCCAGATCCGGCGGACGCGCGCCGTAGGCGCGCTGAAACTTGCGAGCGAAGCGAGCTGCGCGCGAGATGAGAATGTGCCCGCGAAGCGGGCAGATGTTTATATCAAAAATTGGCAGTGCAATGTTGTTAGTATGACGATAAAATTGAAATCAATTTCCGTCTAATTAAACTGTTAACTCGCCTTTCAAATACATGAATCCTGAAATAAGAGATTGTGAGGAATACTTGTCTTGACAACTTCATCAGCCTCGAATTTCGTCCAGTCAAACTAAACATCTCGAGTGGATAAGAGAGCCAAGCCAGCCAGCCAGCCAGCCCAAATGACTTGAGGCGAGAAAGGAGATATATCGACTTTCCACTTTTCGGCTGCATACCTGGGAGCCACGAGCCACCGAGCGAGGGCCTAAGGCCCACCGAGGAAAGGTGCCTATTTTCAGGGTGGCTGTCGATATTTCATCGTGAACCGACTGGCAACCGGTCGCTCCCAGAGACCCTGAGTATCCAGTCAACTTGGGAGATCCACATCCACCTATCCTATCTGCCGCCTTACAGCTTGTACTGTTTTCCTTAGATGAGGTTTGTCGCTTTTCTCCTCGTTATCTTAAAATCTCGTCCCGGGACCTACCTGCCGATTCGCCAGAAGGCCCCACGTCGTTAATCGAGTCTCGTTATCTCGCCCCGAGTTCTCTTACTCTTGAGAACCTAGCACCGCGGGATTGCTTCTGACAATATTTGTCACGGTTCGTATTTCTATTTACACACACCTAAACAACTATCGAGAGCGACGACAGCTCAGCGAGTGAGTAAAACCGAGAGTAAAACACACATGGAAATGGAAGGAAGGTGTTAATGAGAAATGAATATTAGTCACTTCCGGATAGTTCAAAAAATGCAAATTTATTCTAAATTTGAAGAGATTAATTTCATCAGTTGTTACAACTATTTTACGTTACTTGATTCCATTATTAAGGTTCTCAAAATAATAGTTTTAGCATTGTTACATACACTGGAATCCCGAACATAGTTATCCCGATGATAGACGTTACATTACAAGGAGGGAGGCACTGGACACGTTCCAATATCGGCCAACGACGTACGTTGAAAGCGGACAGTACCCAAACGGGTATTTTCGTTAATGCGCGAATGGACGAAAATTACAATAGAAATAGTTCATACGGCCCTAACTGTTTATGTTCAAGCACTCGCGAAGATGGTCCAAGGCTGTTGATAGCCAAGCCCGAAACCTGACTATCTTCGGGATTCCAGTGTATTTTATTCATATCAAACTCTCATTTGAGGATTTGTCATATAATATAATATTTTGAGAGAGTGTTTATAACATTATTATTAGAGTAAAATATTTTTCTGGACGAAATTCAAATTTAAGTCCAGAAATCCACAACAAACAATTATCTCTAGCAAAGATTACTGCACTTGCTTTGCATTTCTTTAGAAATGTAGTTTCAATCAGATGATTAACAAATTTTGTATAAAAAATTATTATCGAAATAGTTGTTCCGACGCTTTCAGTTTTGAAATCAAATTTTAAATGCTTATATCTAAATTCGAAAGACTGTTTTAAATCAAAATTGAAGAAATCTCCAAAGGAAAAACAAATTCTTTTTGTATTTCTAAAGTAATAATTTAGAAATTTCGAAACTTTTTTACCGCTTTTATTTAGGTGCCTACATTTTTATTCTTAAATTGTTATTTCGACGGCCGCTAACAATAAGGTTCTTTCTCAGCGATCAATGCAACAAGGTTCTATCTTGGCAGCCAATGCGAAAAGGTTCTATCTCGGCGCCCGATGCAAAAAGGTTCTATCTCAGCATTCCGTGCAACAAGGAAAATATTATGAAATAATATAATAAATACCTTTTTTTAACAATTTGATTCTTTTCATAAAATCCTAACATTTCATCAAATTATTTGAGCACAAATGAATGATTGACTAGATTACTCGAAATTACCGATTGAATTGCTCAAAATGACTGACTTTTTAGTAAAAATGTTTGTTTGAATCATTTTCAAAACATTTTCGTCGCTCTCATTCAGATGCCTACATTTTTATTCTTGAATTTTTATTTCGACGGCCTCTAACAATAAGGTTCTATCTCAGCGATCAAAGCAACAAGGTTCTATCTTCATCAAAATTAAAAAAGGTACTATCTCGTCGGACAATTCAAGAAGGTTCTATCTCGGCGGCCAATGCGAAAAGGTTCTATCTCGGCGCCCGATGCAAAAAGGTTCTATCTCAGCATTCCGTGCAACAAGGAAAATATTTTGAAATAATATAACAAAACCCTTTTTTTAACAATTTGATTCTTTTCATAAAATCCTAACATTTTATCAAGTGATTTAAACACAAAAGAATGGTTGACTAGATCACTCGAAATTACCGATTGAATTGTTCAAAATGACTGACTTTTTCAGTAAAAATGACTGTTTGAATCATTTTCAAAACATTTTCGTGGCTCTCATTTAGATGCCTACTTCTTTTTTCTTAAATCGTTATTTCGAAAGCCGCTAACAATAAGGTTCTATCTCAGCATTCGCAACAAGGAAAATATTATGAAATAATATAATAAATACCTTTTGTTCAACAGTTTGTTTGAATCTGCACTGTTTGAATCAGTCAAAAATGACTGCAAATCAGTCACTTTGACTGATTCGAATTTAGAGTTCTTACACATCATTATTATTGTAATATTATGATTGGGTAAAACATTTTACAACAAACATAAAATAATAATAATAAAACTAAATGAAAGTCCTGTCATATATTATGATGATGATTATCATTATTTTTATTATTACTGGCACATATAGATACGTATTTTCAATTGAAAAGATGATACAAATAATTATCTATAACAATTCAAGACTAATATTCATTGATTGGTATCATTTGTAAAAAAATTATTCACGTGATATCTACAAAAAGATTTTCAATAATAATTTTCATAATATACTGAACAACGCTATATATCTTATCATCGTTCTCAGATAAAATGACTGATTCATCAGTCAACAAATTCTGGACTAAGCCAATCGATCAATTTTTGACTGATTCAAATTTAGAGTGTATTGATCTCTAATCCTCTATACTACTTATTTGAAAGAAAATTGTAAGAATACAAAACGTTCACTAAATAATGTATCAATCAGGATTGGAATATTACGTGCAGGTGGAACTTCTCTCGAAAAAACAAATTGAAGCTGACAATTCCAAATACACTCTTAATTTTAATCAGTCAAAAGTGAATGTTTCGCAGTCATTTTTGACTGATTCAAACAGTGCGGGTTCGACAACTGACAAATCAGTCAAAGTGAATTTTCGAGGTAGTCATTTTGTCTCAATGATTCAATCAGTCATTTTGACTGATTCAACCAGTCATCCTGAATGATTCAAACAGTCATTTTTACTAAAAAATCAGTCATTTTGAACTATTCAATCGGTAATTTCGAGTGACGCAGTCATCAATTAAATCGTGTTTCAATCATTTGATGAGATCTTAGCATTTTATGAAAAGAATCAAATTGTTAATAAAAAAGGTTTATTATTATTAGCTTCAAAACTAAGAAATTATTTTACAACACTTTTGATAAAATTCTTTAAAATATCCTCGACCTATTCAACGTTCTTTAATACAAGTGACATCAAGGGAGTACGTCGAATAGACAACTATACCTGTGTCTAGTCAGAAATGTAAAAAAAAATTCCATAATAATTTTTATAATATAGTAAACAGCGCTATATATCTTTTCCTCGTTCTCAGATAAAATGACTGATTTATCTGTGGTTTAGAAAATGCCTGATAAAACAGTCAATTATTATGACTGATAATCAGTCATTCTAAGTGACTGAATAATCAGTCAAAACAACTGATTTGCCATACGAAATGACTGATTCATCAGTCAAAGTATGCTTGATAAATTAAATCAGTCAATTTTTGACTGATTGAAATTCAGAGTGTACGAAAAATAATTTCTACAGTTTTCTAGTTTTACATTTTTTAATTTATTTATTTCATCATCGTGCAACTAAAAATGAATTTAGTTGAAACTATAAAAAAAAAATGAAATAATATATCAACTTCACTTTAATTATGAAAAACGCTCGATGCGAGAATTATAAAATTTGCGAATTGAATTTTGAATCTTATCAACACAGATCTCTTGCGCATGTGTTGTAATTTAAGATTATTATTGCGCAAAAATATAAATTTCCTAGTGTATGGTAAAAGTGTGATAAAATTTCGAACATTTTCAAGAGTGTTTAATTATGGTTTCTCAATACTAAAGTGAATAAATATTATCAATATGATGCATTAATTTTAAAACTTCAAAATCAAACGTGTCTTATTTGGAAGGCTTTATTTCATGATTTTTCAAATATGACAGACGTTTAACATGTGACGTTGTTCAAGTTTCAGCATACCCATATGTTTACTCTTCATTTGATACTAAAACTAATTAATTGTCATCAAAATTGACAATTTGTTGTTACTTTCACTTGACACTTTTTTTTTTTTTCAGGAAACTAATTTAGGAATAATTTATTTGAATTACGTTGAATTACTGAATTACGTTCTTAATTCATCTTGATATACAATTCGACAATGGCATCACAGTATCTCCATCTTATTTCAGCAAAGAAGACTGAAGCGAATAATAATTTTGGTTTAAACAAAAGCAGTCTCTCAAATTCTATATCAGTATATTTTCGAATATATCGACACTCAGCCTAAAAAATTGAAAAAGGTGTAACCTTGGCGTTTTAAATAAATCAATTCGATGCGTATAGTAGTCAGTAAAGTTCAGTCAGAGATAAACTGAAATGCTTCAAACGCAATAAATGTTTCACAGTCTCCTCGTAAATTATTACAAGTCAATTCTCACGAGCCAGACATTCCCCGGAACTGCGAATCTTGTAATTACAAGCCACTCCACTTGTAGCGCTATTTATTATTTCATTAAAAAAACTTTCGAACTTTATTCTGATTTGTGAAATTATGCGGCTATTTCTCGTTCTTGGTTTGCCAAGAAATATTTCAGTCCGTGACATGAAAGTATACCTCATTATGCAATGTCTCATTATTTAGGCTTAGATTGTAATATTCTTCTTGATAAAGATTTTTTATTTTATTTTTTCAAGTTTTTAGTCAGAACAGAAATAGATAACTATTCTATTTTAATCCTCATAGGTGTGTCATTTTGGACAATAGAGAGAAGCATCGTATCTTCCCTTTCGATAGCGACACTTCATATTTGCCCTTCTAATATTCTTCCAGGTTCGTGCTCGTCTGTTTGCCGAACTTTGTTTCCGTCAGTTTCCGTTTCCTGCGCTATCGCTGCCCGGTAAACATGGCGGCACCTCTGATCAAGTCTCCGAATGTGCGGTTTCCTCAAGACCATAGAATGTGTCACGGAAGAATGAGACTCACGTCGCAACCTGAAATGACACTTCAAACAGAAGAAGAATTTGTAATTTGGAACAAAACTTCCTTCCTCCGGATTCGAGAATATTCCATTTCATCTACATAATATATCCCAATTATAATAATCCATCTCAAAATAATCCATCACAATTCAAAAGGAGACGAATACACAAAGCATGCTTAATAAATTCTAAAGCAGAAGTACACCTTTTCTTCCTCCTAATTGAAAATTAGTTCCACTTCTCCAACAGTCATAATTGTGGGCAAAATTAATTTAATCCCACATCCAGGTGCTATAAAACCTTTTGTCACACAAATGCATGAAATTGATTCTATTAAGAGTTTCTCGTGCGAGACAAAAGCAGATGTGCTTCTGCGGTTTGCCGCCATTTTATCTCCCGAGAATTATGTGGTAGACGAAGCCGCAGGTCTAGCCAGAGTCGACGTGATAAAGAGGACCACCTTCAAACCAGGATTCGATGCGACCCTCCGTCTGAACACTTGCATAGAAACCTAATTCGTTTCATTAGATAAATTAATCACTCGCAAGTTCAGTGATTTCAGAGAAGTTCCTCCACGATCAATCAACACCTTTATTCCCCACGATTTATTCGAAATGAATGGGTATACACCATCGAAGGTTCGCATTCAATCCTTCAGCTCAATCTGCAGCCAATCTAAATTGTCGGTCACTGAACAGGCTAATTTCGTTATCCAAATCTCCGGCTTGAGTTTTTTTCCTTCGGTGTGATGCGGGAATAAAATCCCTTCTCTGCCGCACAAAGAGAAGAAAGCGCGACGGAAGCAGAGGAGATCCAGACGAAAGTCGTAACACGCCCAGGGCGAATCACGAAGATGCCTTAAACGCTAAGCTCCTCAAGATTCCCATACGGCTCGGTTCATTATGCGAAATACCGTGGTCACGTCTTCTCCCGAGTTGGCGGGGGTGGTTGGAGGCGTAGGTCTCCCAAGCAATGGCGGATTTCTTCTCTCCGGTTGCGCAACCCACGCGCACTTATTCTTCGTCATCTCCTCGTCTTCGTCCTCCTCCCTTGTTCTCCACGTCTTCCTCGCTATCATCATCGTCCTCATCATCATCATCATCATCGCCATCATCCTCCCTGGCATCTTCTTCGATACTTCAGAGCCTCCTCTTTCAACCGCCAAAGAAACTCCGAAGACCTACCCAAAGAACCTGGAACCCACCCATGTGACGGGGTTCGCACCCCCGCACCCCATCGGGACATCTTCCTCGAACCAGCGGCTGGATTTCTCTTGAATTCTTTCTCTCATCTCGCCGTCTGGTACCAACTCGAGGGAGGTGGAGGAGGCGATCATCCAGCCGCTGGTCCATCCAATCAGAGGACATTGGGACCTTTGTAGGCGGAGTTAAACTCCTGACGATGGCTCACGGGAGGATCCAGGGTGGGGGGAATACTGGGCCCGCCACGCGGTGGGGGCCTGACAGCGACTACTGTGCATTTCCCACGTGCCCTGGGAACCCTTGCGGCAGTAAGGCGGCCCCCACACTTCTCTTCCAGGCTCTTCACCATATCGCTCCTCTCTCTCAGGCTCACGCCCTCTCACTTCTTCTTCATGTGTCGACCTGCTCGAGAGACTCGTGAGAAAGATAATGGGATTGAGTGGGAAAGACGAGGATGCCACTAGATCTCGCTTGGTGAATGAAGAGCGTATCTTTCAAGAGCTTCCTCAAACTCTGCTACTGAATTCTTAACCTGGAAATGGAAAATATTCGAGATTATGTATGGGGAATTAGAAGAAGTCCTGGTTTCAGGTAGAGGAATGTTCGTCTGATGAGGAAGAATTTCATTATTAGGGTTGCATTATGATTACCTTTGTTGAAGTCTCGTTTTCTGCACTCTTATATCCCAAGCAGAAAATGATAATCTTTTACAAAAAATTTTGTTTTTCCTATAGAAATCATTCATCCCTTCGTTTAGGCCCTGATTTCTTTTGAAGGAATTCAAACTTTTCTGCAAAGCATCTGACTTCTTTAGAGGAATACAAATCTTGCTGCTGGAATCTTAACTTCTCCAGTAAAAAACTTTACATCCTTTGCAGTAATCTAGACTACTCTGCCCGCAGTAATCATGATCCTTCACTAATAAGTTTGAACTCTCTGCAAGAATTAGACATCTTCTTGCAGAACATAAATGCTAGAACAGAAGTTTTCAGTACATCTACACTTACAGGAATGTTGGGACCTCGTACAGAAAACTGACTTCGGTATACATGAAAATTGTTACCTTGAAGGAATCTCTGCAGAAATCTCAAATCATCTTATTTATGCATGAATCCTGATTATTCCTAAAGAAATCTTGATGATCTTGCAAGAATCCTTAAAGATTCTCGACTCCCAAATTGTATGTTTAATCGTGCAAGTATAAATTTTCATCTCAACTCTTCCTGCAGTAATTCTATTCACAAAGACTTTGCATCCTCTTTTACGGAATTTTCTTGGTGCAATACTGATGCAATAATCTTGATTTCTCCTCCAAGAATCCTGAACCCTTTCTCAGGAATCCTAATTCCTGTCATCTCCTAATTATCTAAAATGCATCACCAAAAAAAACCATGAGTTTCAGGTGTGGCGCAAAATTCCAAAGACTCAAGCCTCTAAGGTTCTTGAGAATGGTGGCAGAGCCCACAGAGCCCTTTGCACCAAGTGCTACCTCCGCAGCCGGCTTTGACTTGGCGCGAGAGTAGTGGTGGCTACCGCCCCCGCGGGGGGTTGGAGAACCCCTTGCGTAGTTGTCCCCCTGAACGGCAAATCCCCCTGAATGCAGAACTCACACAAGCAAAGGGTCTGGATCTCCCAAGAGAGAAAAGAGGGATGCTCTTGTCTGACGGGTAGGAAGGCGGTCCTTAGCGAGGAGTAGGGATTGGACCCGAGCGAGGAGAGGGACTGGGCCCCGCTCCCATCCCGTGGCTGGGCCCTAAGCGGGAGCTCAAGAAGCTGCGTCTCGAAGGATTTGTGAGTAACCGCGCTGCTATTCGGCGACCGATGAGACAAGGACAGACTCGGTCGGGATAAAAACCGCTACTACTTCTTCTTTACTACCACTACTACGATCACCCAGCAGCCTCGGCACCGCGCTGTGCGGAAGGTTACAGGAGAACACCAGGCCCGAGTTCGGTAGGGAGGTCCCGGTCCTCCAACCAGAAGAAGCGGAGACCTTTAGCGTTACACTACGACCTACCGTCTTCGGTCTACTATTCGGGCTACCAAGTACCAACCAACCGACCAACCGGAGGTTTAGTCGACGCCGCGCACCCAAACGGTCCAGACCTGTCTGTCAGCCTTTGGCTTCACGCAGCTTCCACGTCCTTACACACTAGTCGTGCTTCGACCATCCTGGATTAACTCACCTGGTCTCATTTACTCCCTTCGTGTGGTTCTATCAGTTTCCAAACACCTCTCCAAAAGTGTCTTCGACTTTCTACCACTCCAGGACTCACCGGACCCTCTTTAAAAACGTAAGTTTTTATTACTTGATAATAACTCTATCTCATGAATACCTGTTTACCTTTGATAAACAGGCATTGTTGAATTGAACAGGCATTGTTGAATTGAGAATCTAGGTCTTGATAGATTCCTTAATCCTAGCTTCTTATCAAATTGGTGATAAATTTTGTAATAGATATAGTGGGAATTGATCTGATAAACACTTCTGATAGTGATCTTTAGATATTCTGAGAACTAGAGGGAAATGATTAGGTGATTATAAGATAAAGGGTACACCTCCATTTTAGTTCGATATCAAATGGAAGGGTCGGAGCGGTTGGGGCCCTTCTGGCATCAGAATCGACGAGCAGAGAGGGGAGGGTGTGGTCCAGGCCCAGAAACTCAGTAGCGACTGGTCTAAAACCGGTAGCACCGTTTTAGCACAGGGCGGTGCACGGTAGCCGCTGCTCACTTTGGTTGGCTAAGAGCGACCGCTGCTCCCTTCTTATCCGTGAACCAGTGCACGCACGGTAGCCGTTCTTTGGTTGGCTGCTCCCTTCTTATCCGTCTTATTCATGCGACCCAAGGGACCAGTCTCCAATATACTGAGCAACACCATCGGTTGGTTCCCTCTTTCAATCAGAAAAGGAACAAAGAAATTTGCCATCCAACGAGTGGGGAGTATCAGATCCATGTATCAGTCTATGTGTAGCCGCACCAACAGGAAATTTTGTCAATGAGAATTTAGGCTAATTAGGATTCTAACATCTCATTTTGTGTATTTGATGGAAGAGTCTTTCTCAAGATTTGTTCTGAAGAGACTATTCAAAATTGGAAAGAAGGACTGATGAAGGTGTTCAGGAAACCAGACTTTATTTTCGGTACCAGTTCAGTCAAGGCAAATTAGGGGTAGACCCTAATTTTCTAGCCAATTCTCCAATTAGGGAATTCTCAAATGATGAGAAAATTATTGGCGAGTAGGGTCTTCTTTAATCAAGTGATTGTTAAATTTGACGGAGGGTCTAAAATATTTAATTCGATCGAGAATTTCTTTCTGAAAAGTAATTTGTCAATTTGGACAAGTAAGAATTAACATGTTTCACCTTGTCAATAATAATTGGTTTTTAAGTGGAATCAATGCTTGAAAATCATCAGATACTTTCAAATCACATGAACTTTGCTGGTGCAATTTTCGCAATAGTTTCACGGTCGTTATCTAACTACCTTTTATGCATCATTCCAATTTGCGCCCCATTGTTAAAGAGCGTAACATATTCTTGAATATCAGTTAACCATAATCTTATTGCGCAACCTTTTCCTCGAGTATCATTCGCAATGTCAAGAACGCAAAGAAATTGAGGAGAATAAGAAATGTTAGGTCATGTATGAAAAGGGGAAAAAGTAAGATTAGAGGAAGAATCTTTCTTGGAAAAAAGGGGGTATGGTTAAAGGGAGGGAGATACGTAGAAAAAAGTAGGTCTATCAGCGTTTATTGAGGTCTGTCGAGATAAAGAGACTTATCTATCTAAAAGGTGGTCTTTCAGAACACCTGGCTCTTTCCAGATGAAAAGGGGAATATAGAGAAAAGAGAACTTATACTCAAAAAAAGGAAAACTCTGAAAACAAGCAAGTTGAAGAAAAGGGTAATGTCAACAATCCAGAAATAGTGAAAGGAAAAGACTATTTATAGGAAACGGGAAGAAAGAGGGAAAATAAAAAGGAGAAATAAGAAAAAAGGAATTGTGCCGAGAGAAAGGTGAAGTGGGGAAATGAAAGGTGGGAGAGTAGAGAGTGTAGCAAAAGAGAACTGCAGAAGCGTGCGTAGCACGGGGGCCCAATTAGACCCCACCGCCGTCGGCTTGCTAACCAACCGGGCTACGCCCCGGCACGCTTATTACTCATTCGGACACGCCACTTTATTCGAGTATGCGCTTACCCGACGGTAGCTCGGACTTAGTCCATGCACAATGGCCGCGATCGACCCTAGGGGCCTTTTTATTGCTGTATTCTCCACGCATCCGGCAACCCACTTTGCGCTTAGCTTTCTGCCACAAAAACCGCATTCCGATTTCCGTTCTAATCGTGCCGTTCTGATCAAACATCTGGATTTATGCAGATGTTCCCAGACCCGATCCCTGTCTTCTGCGTTCTTCGGGGCAAAACAAAAAAGATAGGGATGTGTTCTCTGGCACGAAAATTAGGCGAACAATTCTTTCACACCGTTCGCGAATTCTTTAGGATTGTATTTTTTTTCTTGTTTCAGGGGGACGGGAGGGGGGGGGGAGGAGTACTGTTAAAGTGACTCCTGGAGCTGTTGTTTGGATGTGAAGGAAATTTTCCATTTTTTAAGAGACGTTGAGAATTTAATAGAATATTTTGGCAAATTTAAATCTTGGATGCATGAGTTTTTCCTATATTTGCAATAACTAAGTATTCTATAATATAATGGTACATCAAAAAGCAATTTTCTTTTCCCATAAGTTTGTCTTTTTTCATGTCAGACAATGTTTATTATACAAGTATTCTTAATGAAATCTATTACTCTGGAATACAAGCATGCATTACAATGTTATGAATTATGATAATAATCTCTACTGTTTCATAAGCACTTGTGGTACACATGTTGACCTCACGTTAATGATTTATGTACTGATGTGCAAGGCATTACATGCATGTGAAGGTATGCATTTTAATTATGGTGTTCATAGATCACTTTCATTTTTAAAAGTTTTTAAATAAAATCCGGGTTAGCAAAATGAATACTAAAGTAAATAATAAGTTTTATTA